>JZKD02S2390816.1:1013105-1028436 GCA_000966675.3 Picea glauca | reverse complement strand
GGAGGTTGCCCCCTCGAAGAGGCTTATTATCTGAAATTATCTCTTTTTCAAGGCATTGAGTACTTTTCCTGAGGTTTTTCTATGCTATATTGATGTTTGGTTCTTAACAAAAACCATGGGGGAAAGTATCAAAATTTGTAAAAAGGTAAATTACATGCGAAGGAAGATGTGAAGTAGTTTATTTTTCTGATTTTATCATACTTTCACATTTAAGACATCAGAATCTCATAAACATCCCTTATTTCCTTCTTCATTCCTTGCATAATATGGCTAACTTTGTAAAGAAATCAAAGAATCCCACGAATTGTCTTTCCAATCACAGATTGATAGGGTTGTTGATTCGTAAAGGAATGAGCATTCCTAATGACCCATTACTTGAAGTGGAAGAACAACCAATTCATGTGCTTGCTATTATGGCCGACCCAGAGCAGCCAAATCCTCAGCCCTCAGTTGCACCAGTAGTTAAATCCACGACTGTAACTTCCCGTAAGTCAACTCTGAGAACCAAACACAAAACCATAAGCACCTCTAACACCACTCAGAAAAGCATCAATATTGTTGAGCTGGAACAACTAAACCCTATTCATACAAATGTAATTGAGCCAGCAGTTGACAACGCAATCCCTAGACCAAGTCATGAGCCTTAGCCCTCGGCTGCAACAACTGTTGTTGAGGAACTCCCTCCTACTCCTAAAGCTAAGAAAAAGAAAACCCTTGCTTTTATTTTTACATTACCTAGGAGGAGAACTAGGTTAGCGATCTCTACTGCAAAAACAGTTACAACCCCCGCTGTAACAACCACTATGTTGACTTCATCTCCTGTTGAACCAACAACAACTCAAAACCCTTATATTGCTGCAATAACCATTCAAGTCCCTGCTTTCACTGCTAGTGAATCGTCTCAGAAAAGAAAATGTCAAACTAGAGGCAGGTCTCAGAAATGCATCGACAGAGTTGCACTTGGAGCAACTCAAAACCCTCCTGTTGCTACGATAGAGTGTTCTGATTTTGCTGATGTTCAGACATTACTAGATTTTGAAATCAATGACACTAACCTGAGTGAGCGGCTAAATGATTTTATGGAGATACCTATCCCAGGTTTTACCTTGTGCAAGGAATTTCAAGAAACCATTTTGTCACTATAGGCTGGATGTAAACAAGTTGCAGCAGAATCATCGGCTCCGCTTGATGATTATGTACATCATTCATCGAGTGACGAAGTACAGATTATAGCCAACCCTAGCATTCCATATTTTCCTCCTTGTCCGATTGTTGAAGAACGTCCTCCTTCTCCGAAATCTAAGGAAAGGAAAACCCCCACATTTGTCTCTACCTTATCGAGGAGGAGAACTAGGTCAGCAAGGTCTGCTGAAGAAGCAGTTGGATGGAAGAATATGGAACATGCAATACCTATTCTTCGTCCATTATCCTCTGCTGTTAAAGAAGTGACTGTTACACAAGAACTAGTCCCTTCCCACAAAATGACTGTGACACAAGAACCAACCTCTTCCCAGAACTTAGTTGTTACACAAGAACCAATCATGCCAGACTTAGTTGTTACACAAGAACTAGATGCCTGGGAAGAGACTGTCCCACAAGAACCAGTCATGCCAGAATTGGCTATCCCACAAGAACCAACTATCATCAGTGTATCTACCACACAAGAACTAGTTACACAAAATAGTGAGGATAATGACGATGCACCACTTGCTCAGTTGTTTTCTCAAATTGAGAAGAAGATAAAGGGTACAAAAAATTCCAGGATTACTGAACTGATGAAGGAAAATGAAAGCCTCAAAGCAGAGTTGGATTCCCTAAATAAAGAATTGTAGTTTTCTTGACAACAAGACTCAGATGAGTCAACTTTGGATATATTAGCAAAGACAATAGCTGTCATGGATGCAAATAGATATCACATGTGCTATGAATGTGGTAATACTTACTTTCAGATAGGGTATAAGGTAGTGAAAGTAACAGTCACTCGTCAGGCTGAAGAACCAACAAAACTCTCAGTCAAGACAGAATATGACTTTACTATTCCACAAGAACCAGTAAGGCATAGGAGATCTCAACGTCATAAAGTAGCAGTTGGTTTACCAACAACTTTTACACAAAAATATATGTTCCACTTACAGGTTGTAACTCAAGCAACTCAAACTAATTCTGTTCTTGAAGACAAAGAAACCTAGACAGTGTTTTGAAAATAGTAGATGTTGGGGGTACACATAGTTTTTTCCCATACTGGTACTTAGCGATTTGTCTTAACAATTTTGCATTGGAGGAGTCACTTCTCTGACTCAGATTCAGAGTAAGGCTTGAATGTGGTTTTCATGAGGACATGCAATGTCTTCAATTGGGGGGCATGTTAGGACCCATAAATGTCCCTTTTTCACTATATCTTTTGCTCATTCAACCTTATCATTTCTATGCTAAATGCCTACTATAATGTTTGCTAAGACCCCTTTTCCCAAGGTATGAATCATTGATCTTTCTTTTATATTCTTATTTACTTAACATGTTGATTGGTAGCGTTTCTCATATTTTACCCATGAATGTTCAACTAATGATCAAAATTTGTATAACAACCATGTCTTGAAGAAATATTGTTGTTGTTACACCAGTTTCTACAGATGTTCACCAGTTCTGCATGCTATTACATGACTACATCAATTGTGCACCTTTTCTGGAAGCTGTTACACTTGCTGCAACCGATGCCCACTGATCCTGGAAGATGCTACACCTACTGCAATAGATGCCTACCGATTCTGGAAGCTTGTATATCATTCAAATCCAAATCATGAAGATCGATCCTCAATACTGTTACACGTTCTGACTCACGCTAGTGATCAGGATCATTTCTAGATTTTGTACTAATGACAGATCATTGATATCATATGAACATCTTGAGAATCTCTAATTATCAAGGCTATTCTAAGTCTATTTCAACTGAATGACTCTGTCTTTAAATAGTAGAGATTTTGTAATCATTGGTACCGAAGATTAGCTGTGGAATAGAGAGTGAAGTGAAGCATATTGTATCTGAACATTTTTGTGAGTTAATAAAAAAGTGAATTGAGTTTCTTTAACCTATTGTAGTCTTTCTCGAGTGGATTTGGTGAGAAGGAAAGGACCCACCTTCCTCACAGAATCCCCTCTATTTTCAGTTTTAGATTAACTGCTTGATTTGGATGATTTATCTGCTTATCATTTTTATAATACATTTGTTATTACAGTTCAGTCCCTTTATGTTAAATGTGCATCAGTGTGTCTCATGAGAGTTAGAGTCAATTGTTGAATACTGCTGGAGAGTTGCTTTCCCTTTTCTGTATTAGACTAAATCTTTGTTTTCAAGCAAAAGAGAATAAAAGTGTGAATTCCCTTTCTGCAATTAAGTAGAATTCCTTTCAACAATTAGTAAAGAACTTCTTTATGCAATATTAATATAGAAAATTAGAATAGATTAGGTAATCCAGGATTCTTATACACTCATCAAAATCTACTCCTAGAAATTAGATTTCAATTATGCAAGTATGATTTCAATTATGCAACAATAGATTAGAACTCCAACTGTGTCAGAAACTTGTGTTAGTGTTCAACTTTTCAATTCTGTTTCTTTTAGTGTTAATTTACCTTACTGCAATTTGATTAGTGTTTTCTTTCATAAATATAGCATAGACTGTGCACAATTATCTTACAATAAAAAAACTTCCCTGGGTTTGACAATTCATATTGAACACCTTAATTATCTATTTATTTAGACAATTAAAGTGCCCAACATGTTGGTCCATTCCATCTGAATTCTTTTGAATAAGGACAACAACTAGTGTATCATTTGAGGAAAAAGAAAAGATAAAAAATTATTTTGAGTAGTCAGGACTGATAAGAATAGGTGCCTAATCCAGTTCTTTTTTTATTTTCTCAAAATAATTCCTAGATTCAGGAGTTCATTTTACTTCATTCCCTTTTTCAACATGGATGTGATAAATTTTACCATTTCAGAAAAATTGGATATGAATCTTCTCAAGAATTTTATCTTACCTAGGAAGGACTGGAATTCTTTCTTGGACCTTGGGAGAGATAGAGTCTTGACAACCTCTACTTGGGTCAATTTTTACTCCTTCATCTGAGACAATATGTCCTAGAAACTTACCTTCCTTCATGGAAAAAGGTGACTTCTTCGGATAAAATGACACCCATTATTTTATGCATTTCAGGAACACATTCTCCAAATGTTGGTAATGCTTTTGATCAAATTTTGAAAACACTGTGATATCATCCAAGTATATCACCACAAACTTATATTTTTCTCCAATAAAATAATTTTCCATTGCGCGCTGGAAAGTTTCCCCTACATTCATGAAACCAAAGGGCATATTGACATACATCAATGTACCCCAAGGAGTGGTGAATGTTGTCTTCTCCCTATCTTCTGGTAATACATAAATCTGATTGTAGCTTGAAAATCCATCAATCATGGACATCCTTACTGATCCTGTCACCCTTTGCAATATATGCTCCATTTTAGGCAATGGGTAGTTGCCTTTTCTGGAACACCTGCTTAAATTTATGAAATCAACACAAAGTTTGATCTCACCATTATTTTTTCTAACATGGAATAGATTATCTATCCACTCAAAATACCTCAAAGGTACAATGATCTAGGCATCAAGAAAATTTTTAACCTCCTTCTCCATAATGGGAAGTAACATAGGATTGATCTACCTTATTTTCTGTCTAAATGGTTTGGTATCATCCTTTTGTTAAAGTTAGAGATACTAGTAAGTTCTTTTCAATTTACTAGACAATAATAGCATAAGCAGGATCATGAAAAGAAACACAATCACAATGTACACAACATTTTTCCTGGGAAACCCTCATGGGGGAGGAAACCCCAAAAAAACTTCCTTAATATAGATTTCCAATACAATTCAAATATAAAAGACCAAACACTAGAGAATATCCAAGACTGAGCAATGTGCCTCTCTCTTCTCCTTCTTCTAACTACAACTTCCTTCAAACTTGCACACTAGACGAGTGAATTTAGTGAGTGAGTTAATGAGGCACTAGCCTCTCTTATTTATACTAGCTAAGGAGCGCTAGGGTGGTGTCTCTTCATTAGGTAGGTTCGACTTCTCCAACTAGTGGCTAAAACCACTTTAATTAGCCTTAAGGGTCGACTTCTCCAACTAGTGGTTAAAACCACTTTAATTAGCCCTAGGGGCCGCCTTCTCAATTAGCATCATTTAATTAGGGTTCGACCAATCCACAAAAGGGTATTTGGTCATACATAAGTCCCGACATGATTAATCCAAAAAAGGGGATTGATCTATAAGATAATAACTCAATAATAAATATAATATTCTTCACAGTTACAATATTTCAACACTCCCCCTTAACAAGAAGGGTATTCTAAAACATCATTAGGAGAGAGAGAGAGAGAGGGGGGGGGAAGAAACATCAACAACATATGTAACACTGACTGGCATATCTATAAATCATCGGAATTTTTTCTTATCGTCAATAACATCATCATTCAGAACATGGAATTGGAGTATCATCATCATCATCATTCACAACATGGAGTTGGAATGGCATAATCATCATTGTTCACAACATGGTGCTAGAATCTGAAACATCAACATCAGTTATTATAAAATTATAACAACATCAACAACACTAGGATGATACAACATCATCAACAACACGAGAATGGAACAACAACATCATCAACAGAACGAGGCTGGAGCAACAACATGAGGCTATAGAAACAACATCATCAACAACACGAGGCTGAGATAACATCATGATCATCATATAGCAACAAAATGAGGTAGGTTTAACAACAACATGTTTTGGTACTCTGACTATCCCTAGGGATCTTCCCAGGAATCAGAATATTCCCTAGGATATAAAATCCTAACGGAGCTACCATGTGGTACTTGTTGGCATGTTTTATAGGTAGCGTATGCTTGTCATTGATGGAAAGTACAAAAACGATGATGGCTTGAGTATAGCAGTGATGATCAGCAGCACAATGTTAATCGGGGAAGAGCAGCAACCATGATCGTTGGATCAACAATTCAGAATTCCCGATGGGTGTCAGATCTCAATGTAGACTAGAAGAGCACACTAAAGAGGAGGATAGATCTCAGGCATTAGATATGAGCATAGAGTCCGACCACCATTGGATCGAGGAAAACCTACACGATCTTTAAAAGTGCAAGGATTTGAGGGCTCACAAAATCCCGAAAGAAGGAGGACTGTCGATCCCACGGTGTTATGTGGCCATTGATTCGACTCCCTTTCAGAGTTTCATGGATCGAGAGTTGGAGGTGTCAAAGAAATAATGCAACAGGAATCCTGATATCGTGATATGCGAAATCGCGATTCAATCTCAACCGTCAGATTAAGGTTGAATATGGACCGTTGATTCAAAGTCCATGTCGGAGTTTCAGGGATCAAGAGTTGAAGATGTCAAAGAATAAAAACCATAGGAATCCCGAAATCATGATATGTGATATTGCGATTTAATCACAGCCGTCAGATCAAGACAAGAACTGGACTGTCAATCCGACTCACGTCAGCAAGGAACACATGGCACAACCAGGTAATGACAAGTGTCAGACTGATTCAACATCTCAAGCACATGTAAGTCACGAATCAGGGTGACACGTGGTAGGTATTCGACACGTATGACGTCAGTAGGTTTACACTCTTTCAGAGTTTCACGTATCGGGAGCTAGAGGCATCAAGAACATTCACTTCAAGAATTGTGAAATCGCGATATGCGAAATCACGATTTAATCACATCCATTGAATTGAGATCAGATCTGGACTGTCGATCCGACCCCATGTCAGAGTTTCATGAATCGGGACTTTGAAGTGAAAAAAACACTAGACATCAAGGATGTTGAAATCACGATATGCGAAATCACGATTTAATCGCAGCCGTTGAATAGAGATCAGATCTGGACCATTGATCTAACTCCATATCAGAGTTTCGTGAATCATGACATGGAGAGGCAAAGAACCCAATGCAATAAGAATGTTGAAATCACGAAATCGTGATTCAATTGTAGCCATTGAGTCAAGATCACATCTAGACCATCGAATCATAGGACATGTAGCAAGTGATCGAAATTTCGCTGACTTGGGGTAAACGGAGCATAATGTCGAAAATCACGAAATGAGAAATTGTGAAAGCACTTCAAGCATAAGCACGTGGTCATAGCCATTGGTTACATCGATGGAAGATGGAGGTAGAAGCTAGAGGTGCTAAGCTTGGCCACAACAATGCTGAAATGAATGCAAGATCTCATGAAGCCAATCCAATGGTGCAGGTGAATGTGAACAAAGATCGGAGGGCTACTGTAGCACGATACAGTGTAACTACCAGAAACCACTGATGGTTTCTGCCAGAGGACTCGAAGACACTTCGGGATGATTGATAGAGGAGGTGAAGAGTCTCTGAGAGGGATGAAGATGTTCATGGAGGTGATTGATAGTTAATGAGAATTGAGGCATGTAAATGAAACAGAAAAGGTGAGCTCGACTATCACAGAGAAGACGAAGAGTCTCAAACTGCCAGAGAGACTGAGGATTCTCAGTACAACATACAGTGATGTTGAACGCATGGGAAAACCACCAGAGAAAATGAAGAGTTACCATGATGATTAGGCAAAGCACTCGAGAGGTGGAGGATATCAGTGCGGAGTCAACATGCATAGGTATTGCGAACATTGCATGCACAAGGTGCAAAAAAGATATAAACACACTGTATAGAGAAGAGATGGGGTTGCTGTTGCTGTTGGAGTTTTCTATGGTTGTTGTTGTTGAAGGTGATTCATGTGTGAAGAAGAAGGTGAGTGAAACAGCTGAATTGAACAGAAGAGAAACTATGCAGTGAATGGTCATGGTGCATAGAGCATAAAGAGTAGAAGAACAGACAGTGCAAGTCATGTGTGCATGAAGGCAATGAGGTAGAAAGAGCAACGAAATGCAAAAGAACAGTGATGAGTCTGGTAAGCCATTGTTGAACATTATATCATTGTAATAAGTTTCAGTAGCAAAAATTTATATTATTCAGGGAGGTTGGGAGGTGCTAGGGAGGACTGGTGTTCTTAAAGGTTCAAGTGGGTGCTTGAACACAGGGAATTGGTGCTAGAGAAACCAGGGAGTTGGTGCTTCCTTCTAGTTGGTGCTAGAGAAACCAGGGAGTTGGTGCTTCCTTCTAGTGGGTTCTAGAGAAAATAGAGAGTCGGTGCTCTCAGCAAGTAGCATCTTGCAAAACTGAGGTTGTAACCTCATTATGAGTTGGTGCTCATCTGTATGATAATGTAAAGAATGTAACTATTACTTATCATATAAAGAATAAGAGGTTTTTACCCTGTATGGGTTTCCTCAGGAAATATTTGTCTCTGTGTTTCTCATATATGTGAATGATGCTAAAAGTGCCATTGTTTATTTCCCTGCATTATTGTGATCATCATTTAGTGTTTTTGCAAAGAGTTTAAAAGTAGCATACTTGTTTAAGCACGGTAACAACTGATTCACTCCCCCACTCAGTTGTCCAACAATACTCTGATAGATCATCCTTGCTGGACCTTCGGGATCTTCCTAGGAATCATAAATATTCCCTACGATTATAAAATCCTAATAGAGATACAACTACTGACAATAGTTGGCATATACATGCACATGTACTCTGACAGACCATCCTTAAGAGACCTTCAAGATCTGTCTAGGGATGATCAGTCCCCTAGGATATAAAATCCCATCTGAGCTACCCACTATTGGTCAATATACCATAGTATCATCAACATCACTCCCCCTTTCAAGGTGTTAACACACCGTAAATTTTATACGGCTGATAGAAAAACGACATAGGTAACTATTTCAACCAGCTTTAGAGCTGGGCACTAGCCTTCTTAGCTCAGAGAGGCCTCTCTTGTGTCACTTGATATTTCTTGGATAATCAATGGCTAGATTTGGTTTTGTTTTGGGGGTTTTAATAAATTTTTTTGGCAAAGAAGGGGAGGGACTCCTAGGGCTATGGAGTCAAAATTCTGAATGCGAATGAAAACAATGACTAGCTGGTAGAACTCTACAGAGGATAAAGGCTAAATGAGGCAACACATATGAGTTTTTAATTGTATTTAAGTAGAGTGTAAGAAGAAGGATAAAACAAATAACTGTATCAGAGCATTACTAAACTGAATTCTCAATTAGTTAAGAGGAAATTCACACAGTTTAAATTGCTTAAGCCGAGAGCATCACAAGATGAATTCTGAGATTTTAACTATCCAATTTAAATAGAAGATAGTGCAAATGGAAATAAAGAACACAGGAAATACATACAATGAGAGAAGACAAAACTTGTATCACCACCATTAGAATATTTTCATAGAGACTTCAAAAGCTTATGCATATGTATTCAATCCAGCTCCAAAAAATTACAATCTAGTTCAGAAAAACTAAGAAGGTGCCCTTGCACTTCTACCAACATTAATTCATTTGGAAATTCTAGTATTTATACAATTAGAGTTCCTTCTAACTAGAAACCTATTACAATGGCTGAACTGAAACGTTTCAGCTTCTAAAACCGACTACAATAATTTCAATTGACAGTCTCGGTATGTGAACTTATTTACAATGATTGACCAAAAACGTTTCATAAGCTAACAAATGATTTCTCTGACTGCTCGAATTTTGTATTCGCCATCTGTCTTGCTTTGATATTCTGTCGAACTCATGAACCTGGTGACACTTGGAGGCTATTTGCTGGTTCCTGGAAAATTGCATTTTGTCTTTCCTAGCCGCATGATCTCTTTCCACTACAAGACAGAAGGGATCTCGTAATCCATAATTTCCTTTATCATGTTCTCTAGGTTGATGCAAGTGGCATAAGTCATGGTTGGTAGCCCGATATTCACTATCTTGAACTGATTTAAGATCTCAAAATCTGTGGCCAAATATTCCACTTGATTTGTTCCTTTCAAGTTCTCCTCCAGGCCTTCAAAATTGGAATGATCCATCTTGCATTGGGCGAGGAGAGAGTTGTATTCCTATTGATCATATAATTTCCATTTTCCATCCCAAAATGGTGGGAGGTCTTTGATGAACAATTGATCAAACAAATCCTTGAATTCCTGTATACTCTTCTCCATTTGTATGGCCTGGGCCTGAACTAACTTGAGCAGATTATGCTTATCAATGATCCTCCTGGCCCAAATGATCAGTGTAGTCCTGTCTTTGACCCCAATGGTATGAAGTTCAGTAGTGTGAATGGAATTCAACAGATTTATAGAATTATGGGCCCACTCTAAGGGTTTGTTCACTAATGTCTCATTCACAACAGTACACCTTCTTCTGGCTATGATGGCCATGCTATCGTTTTCATTTATGAAATTTAGGTACACCCTAAATTTATCATCCTTAGTGGAAATAGAGTCCCATATTACGTGTTTATCTCCCTGCAAAATTCCTTTACCTTTTCAACCTCGTCTTCAACTTGTCTACTCTCTCTTGCAAAGTTTGATTCTCTTTCTGGAACTGGGCCATCTTCTCATTCTTTATTTTCATTTCTTGCTGCATCTTTTCTATATCTCCCTTAAGGATTTTGATTTCTCCTGTCTTCAGGATAACTTGAGACATAGATTGAACCAGTCCATCAGTGCTTGGCCCAATTTTGGCAGTGGAAGGTACAACAACAACCATTTTTTATGCTCTTGTCTGCCCTTGTGACCAATTATCCTTTTCTTTGTCCAGTTGTAATACTTTGGCATTGTAATTCAATGCTTCCTGTTGAAATGTTTCCTTCTCCTATTCTAGAGTGACTAGCTCTGTTGTTTGTGGGTGCTCTGTAGTAGACATTTTCATCCTTTTTTTCATTCTTTGAATCATCTTGTCTTTCTCTTCTAAGGAAGCCTTTATCCCTTGAGGGCCCTTAGATTCTAATCTCTTGAATTGAGTATGCCAAGCTCTGTTGGATGCTTTTTCTTTCCTCAACTTTCCCTCCAACTTAAGTGCATGAGTTTTTAGCCTTGAAACCCTCAAGCTCAGACTTAGGTAGTCCAAATACAGTTTTGGCATAGGGGAAAACCCAGGGTTCAATGCTACAACAACACACCAACAAAACCCTAACTACCGACCCTTTTGGTAACACCTACAAAGAAAATGAAGTCTCACCCAAGGTAGAAGCAGGGGTGGTTGCATGACTCAAGTATATGCAACCTTAGCTGGGACACAGATCTATGATTATAACACTTAATCAAGAACTCATCAACTATCAATCATTAGTACTTATCCTTTACTCACAACACAGATAAAACCCTAATTACAGAACAACGTAATATCTAACCAGATCTACTACATCAAAGCACTTAGCATAAGGAAACAGATTAGATCTAACATTCATTCACACTAATAAGCACTAAGCTAACATATCACATGCATCTAACATAAAAATATCAAGAACTAAGCATAAATCACATCAACAACTTAAAGCACAAAGAAACCACAACACAAGATATACATGGTTCACCCCCAGTCTGGGGCTATGTCCACCAACTCTTCTTCTTCTTTATTGTCTTCTGTCAATCTCTTACATGCACAGAGCCACAAGATCCTACTCCGCATAGGACAGGAGATCTGCATGCACCTCTCCAGATCCTCCTTCCTCGAGTAGATCTAAGAACAAATCCTTTACACAGTCCATGCACTCAACACTTACGATACTTGCACTTAGCCAAAACACTACTTACATCACATAGATCACTTAGATCACATAGATCTCTCTTTAATCACATCTCCTCTATTACAAAATGGTCCTAATACATGGGTAAACCCATGGGCCGACATCCCCATACCCATTTTATAATCGCTTATCCAAAAAATCCCTAAAAAGGGTGCCGAGATTCCACAATATTCACTTCGACTGATGCTCCACCTTAGACCAGTGTCGAAGTGCCAAAAAGGGGTCAAAACATAACCCAAGTTCTCCAAACTTGGTCAATGGCCAACAAGCCCCCAACACTCACCTATGACTCATCCTGAGTCACTTTGCTCTAGGTAACTCTGCCTCAAAAGTGTCAAGTTTGGCTTGAGCTCCTCCGACTTGTTGCTGCACCAAGGCCTCCTGCTCGGTGAACTCCTGAATCACTACTTCGCTGACTGGTCCCTCTATTCGTTGTTCGATTGCAAATCCTCCTTGTTCTATCTCTGCTCCTCAGCCTTCAATCTCCTCAAACAATAAGTAGGCTGCATCTTGGACTGGTTGAAGCTTCTGAGTTACTTCCATAACTCTGCTCTATATGGTATGGAATTGTTGTTGGGTAGTGTGCTATTCCTGAGATCATTTCATCCTTTCAACTGTTGTCAGGAGCTTCAACTATGCCTGTACTGTTGTTACTTGCTGCTTCGCCTCATGGAGCTGTGACTTCAAAGTCTTTAATTCCGGGTCTTCAGCGAGTCGCTCATAGGTTTGTGCACTTGTACTACTAAGTTGTTTGCATTCGATGACTAATGCTCTGATCCTTTCAACTGCGCTCTGGGTAGTTTCTTCTCTCTGGTCTCGCACTTCCTGCAGAGTGCTTGGCACTTTTTGTAGCTCTAATTCTACAATTCTATGTTGAAGCTGCTGAATGGATTCAAAAATCTTTGCTACTTGATTCTCTACTAAGTATTGTGCCTTTTGCTCTAATCCTGTCACAGAGAAAAGTGATTTGCTAACAACTTCTTCAATCCCAATCTTCTTTGCAAGCAACTGCTCTTTCTCTTTTTGGATCTTCACTCTATCTTCTTCAAACTTTTCTTGGAGAGCATCCTTTTGTTGTTACACAACTCGACATTGATCTATCACTTCCTCTTGTGCTTGTTTTAAGGCCACTATGGACTGTTCTTTTTCCTCTTTCACACTTTGAAGGTGAGCTTCGATTACTTCGGCGATTCTACTGAGTTGGGTAGGCTCATCTCCCAACTCTGTTTCTTGTGATGGTAGGGGCACAGTGGACACTGCACGAATGGAGTGAAGGGATCTTTGTACACCTCTTAATTCTGTCTCAATCCTTTCATACATTTCCTCTTGATTTTCTTTAGTTGTCTGCAAAATTTCTCCTGAAGCATTTGATACTACTGCAATGATAAAGTCAAATTTGTTGACTGTGAGCACACTATTGGCAAATATTGAACAAGCAGCAAATGCATGTGGATAGTTTTTTTCATTGATGGAAAACTTGCAGACAGTGAATGGTTGTTGTCATTGATGGGTTTGTATCAGATAAATTGCAACAAGATCATGATTCAATCACAACTGTTGAATCCAAAATGAATCTAGACCGTAGTTTACAACCCTTGTCGGAGAGAGGATCTAAACTGTCAGTTCAGAAGCAGACACCCGTCAGCCATCAGATCTGCAAAGCTGTGAGGGAGTTAAGTTCTCGTGAGTAGGAGAGGAAAATCTCGATGAGATCGGGACCGTTCACTTGGAGAGGACGCGTGGCAGCGATTGAGCATCACTGGGAACAACCCCGACAGGGAGGCCATCCATCTCACATTGGATATCGGGATATTGGAGATCCCGGGAGCAAGGAGTTCATGCATCTCAAACTCACAAACCCTGTAGCCCCGACGGAATAAGATTGTGGTCACGAGAGTTAGACATATGAGCAGGAGCTGAGCCGGGAGGGCCAGCGTGTGAAGGGACACATCGGGGATCGGAGGATCAGGAATTCTGTAGGCATGTGCATTGTGACATCGAAAACGCCGAAACCCCGATGAGAGGTTTGACCGAGTCATGTGTTGACGGTCATATGGACCAAGGCCTATAGCCAGCAGGGATAGTGCATGGAAAGGGGCGCATCGGCAGTGGGCATCGGGACTTTGAAATGCCAAAATCTCTTGACATCAAGAACTCCGAAATCGTGATATGCGATTTCGCGATTTAATCACAGCCATTGAATAAAGAAGTGATCTGGACCGTTGATCTGACTTCTTCGTGGAGTTTCGGGGATCGAGATTTGGAAGTGACAAAAACTTTGAATGCCAAGAGAGACAAAATCGCGATGTGTAAAATCACGATTGGATCTGAACCATTGGATCAAGTGTTGATCAGAGGGTTACTGTTCCCTCTCATAGTTAAATATTGAGTTTGGAATTTGTTAGCAAAACAGACTCATGATTGTAATTTAGTTATCGATCAGTTGGTGTTTCAGTTGCCTGGACAATTGTCTTTCTTTTACCTAAGGAAATGTGAAGTGGAACCGTCGTGAGGGTAAGTATAAAAGAAGATGAAACAGACTATGTCGAGTTGGCTATTCTGAAGAGAAAATGAATAAAATAGTAAGAGAAAGAAAAGGAGAAGGGGCATAACATGAAGTTGAGAAAATGTGTAGAGGGAGATGAAACACAGAGAAGAAGCAGAGCAGAATGAAAAACAGAGCAGAACCAGAGCAGAACGATAGATATAGCAGAACCAGAGAAGAATGATAGAAAAAGTTGATGGAGAGCAAACCTGCTAAACAAACAGAAGAACAGAAGAAATGCAGAATAGTTTGTTGAAGATCAGATACAAAGAAAGATTGGTAAGAATTGATTTATCTGTGTAGTTGTCTATGTATTCATTATTTGATATATATAGGGAGGTTGGGAGGTGCTCAGGAGGACTGTTGTCCTCAGAGGTTCAAGTGGGTGCTTGAACACAGGGAGTTGTAGCTTCCATCTAATTGCAGCCAGAGAAACCAGGGTGGCAGGGTGGTTCTAGGGAGAACAATTGTTCTCTGTTATATAGGTTGGAGCTTGTGTAACTAGAAGTTGGGGCTTCCATCCAGTTGGTGCTGGAATATTTAGGGAGTTGGTGCTTCCTTCTAGTGGGTGCTAGAGAAACCAGAGAGTTGGTGCTCTCAAACAAGTTGCAACTTGTAAAACAAAGGTAGCAGCCTCATATTGAGTTGGTGCTCAATTGTAAATGATGTACAGAACTGAAAAATACTGCCTATCATTTCGAAGAAGAAGAGGTTTTCTCCCTTTATGGGTTTCCTCGTGAAAATATGTCTCTGTGTGCACTTTATGTGTGATTGATGGTCTTTACTTTTACTGTCCATATGTTGTATGTTGTTAATGATTACTTGAAGGAAGATTAATAATATTTAAAAGGTATAAAATTGTTTAAGCTCATAAACAATTGATTCACCCCCCCCCCCTCTGAGTTGTTTTAGTATCTCCAACAATTGGTATCAGAGCGGGTTCCTTTTATTTAAAGGTAGATATGTAAGCTTAAACATGACAATTCATGAAGGGACTTCAGCCTCTAAGCCCCCTCTGTTTGATGGAACAA
>JZKD02S2390816.1:1000281-1013095 GCA_000966675.3 Picea glauca | reverse complement strand
ACTATGGTAGTTAGATATAATAAATGTAAGAGGACTTCTTAGAAGGTTCTACTTCTAGAAGATTCCTCCTCTAGAATGTTCTTAGGTGATGGTAGAACTATATAAAGGGGTTTAAACATTGTAATGAGACATGAAGAGAAGTATTGTATTTGGAGCGGTAGCTCAATAGGAGGATGCCCCCTCAAAGAGGCAACTGAACAGGAGAGGATCCCTTCCATAATAGGATCCATTGTACGGTGTTTACCTACCTCAAGGGTTTGGCAATAATATTGTGTGGTTTCTTCTATCTTGCTTTGTGGATCTATTGTGTATTCAGTAATTGTGGTGATTATATTTGTAGATCTATTCAGGTTCTTAACATTTTCATGTTCCATATTCATCTTCTCAACCTTAGCAATCATTCTAGGGCAATCCAAAACTTCATGATCCACAACTTTACAACAAAGACAAATAGGGTTTCTACTAGGGCATTCCTTAGCAAGATGTCCTGATCTTTTGCAACTATAACAAAGAGTCAATCCTCTCTTTCTCTTAAACAATCCCCAACCTTTCCTGTACTGCACACTGGGATCACAGTGATGTACTTGCAAAAAATTCTTTCTAGGATCCTGCATCCATTTATTAGTCCACCAATTCTTTCTATGCATAGGAATAACATATCTTTCACTATTTTTATCAGATCTATTCATATCAAAATTTATTTCTTCTATCTGTGCCCTAGTTTTTAGTCTAGGAAAAAATCTATCAATCATACCTAGATCCATTCTTTCAAAGAAAAAATTTCCACTTATCTTACTTCTAGCAGAGCACAAAGCTTTCAGATCTTATCTTTTCAATCAAAAGTTTTGTTGTTCTTATCTTTATTAGAGCACAACGCTTCAAGATCTTACCTCTTTTCTCTTAGATCAGAATTTTCTTCTTAGCACAGAGCTTCAAATAAAAAAAGAGTACTGCGTACTACAATGATCATTCTATGCACAAAGCTTCCAAGTTCAACAGAATACTGTGCACTACAACAACAGATCATCGCACATAGCTTTCTATTTTTCTTTAGTTCCTAGCAATCGCAGTTTTCATCTCGACAACAAAACCATTTGTTGGCACAGGGGCATACCCAGGGTTCAATGCTACAACAACTCACCAACAAAACCCTAACTACCGACCCTTTCGGCAACACCTGCGAAGTAGATGAAGTCTCACCCAAGGTAGAAGCAGGGGTGGTTGTAGGACTCAAGTGTCTGCAACCTTAGCTGGGACATCGATCTATGATTATAACACTTAATAAAGCACTCAAAAACTATCAATCATTAGTACTTATCCTTTACTCATAGCGCAGATAAAACCCTAATTACAGAACAACGTGGTATCTAAGAAGATCTACTACATCAAAGAACTTAGCATAAGGAAAAAGATTAGATCTAACATTCATTCACACTGTTAAGCACTAAGCTAACATATCACATGCATCTAACATATAAATATCAAGAAATAAGAATAAATCACATCAACAACTTAAATCACAAAGAAATCACAACACAAGATATATGTTTTTCACCCCCATCCTGAGGCTACGTCCACCAACTCTTCTTCTTCTTTATTGTCTTCTGTCAATCTCTTACATGCACAGAGCCACAAGTTCATACTCCGCATAGGATAGGAGATCTGTGCTCACCTCACTAGATCCTCCTTCCCCGAGTAGATCTAAGAAAAAATCCTTTACACAGTATGTGCACTTAACACTTACGATACTTGCACTTAGCCAGAACACTACTTACATCACACAGATCACTTAGATCACACAGATCTCTCTTCAATCGCATCTCCTCTACAATCACATAGATTGCACCACTCTTCTTCTTACATCCCTAGCCTTCTATTTATTCATTACAAAATGGGCTTAATACATGGGTAAACCCATAGGACGACATCCACATACCCATTACATAATCCCTTATCCCAAAAATCCCTAAAAAAGGGGTCGAGATTCTGTAATCTTCTCTTCGACTCATGCTCCACTTTCGACCAACGTCAAAGTGCCAAAAAGGGGTCAAAACATAACCCAAGTTCTCCAAACTTGGTCAAGGGCCAATATGAAACATGCCACTAGTGTTCTTGTGGAATTTCACCTTGTTTGGGGCACTGATATTTTCATAATGCAACTTAACTTCAGACACTTTATCCTCATCTGCCACTGCTATGTTGAGTGTCTTTTTATCTATATCCCTCATCAAGAACAGAGAATACTTATGCTGAGAAATGCTTTCTACCTCAGGTATCAACTCTCTTATTTCACTCATTTCCAGGTTTCCTTTCTCATCATATTGCCTTCTGACATCTTCTCTTGATTGATATACTACTCTAGGTGTATGATCAAAGACATGTTTCTTGTTGTTGAAATCCCTTGAGCTGCTTTCACTTTGGGGCATGCTTCTTTTACCAACTTCTTCCTTGTTCATTCCACTCTCCACCATATCCACACTTATTTTCTCTTTAGGTTCTTCTTCCTCTAGATCTACTATTTGTGGAGATTGTGTGATCTTTATCATTTTAGGGACACTCCGCTCACTACTAGTGCCCAGGGCCTTTGGTCTACTCCTTTTTCTATAAACACTCTTCTTGGGAGATTTAATAATTAGCTTTGGAGGGGTTCTCTATGTCTGAGTTTGTTGTAGGTTTGGTCATACTTGTTGTGTCTGATCAGGATGCAAAATGGCTTCGATATCCACATAAGTTTCCAGATTTTCTATCTTGTCAAAACCTTCAACATGCTCATGTTCATAAGGGCCATGTTTTCTCATCAGTCTTCTTTTAGATATGACCTGATGTGGATCATATTTTCTCCCTTGTAGCTATGCAAATCCAAACTCCATGAGTTTGGCCTAGATATGAGACAAGCAGGATCTAGTCTTCACAACAAAAGGTCCTATGATGAAAGGAAATTTCAGGTTGGATCCTTTGTGCATTTTTAGAAAATGTTCTGTCTCTGAGATGACTCTTTGCCTGATGAATTCCAGAACAAATACTCTGGGTGTCAGAAAAATAGGCAGAAGGTAAGGTGCTTCTTGGCAACCATATACCCAAATTATTGTGGAATGCATGAACACCACCCAATCTCCCACTTTGTTTTATGGATTTGGCTGCAAATAAATTTTCATGTCATCCTAGACTCTTGGCAGGCTAGTATTGAAGATCAGGCTATAAACTCTGGACATGATCTTATTTATGAAAATGAGCATTGTGATCCTTTTGCATTCAGTTGAGATGAATGTTGCTTCAGGTAAATCTATCTTGTTTGTCTGTAGGAACATATTCAATAGGTATGTGTAATACCTAAAGTGCCTTAGTTATTGGAAGTTCACTAGTTGTTTGTGTACATTATCAGCTACAAACTTATCAAAACTGATAGAATCTAACTGACTAGACTCTGACTAGAAAAAATTTAAAAGGAAACCTAGCATGACCTCAACTACATATTTGTCATTATCTAAACCTAAAATCTGACAAAGTATGGAACAGGTCCACTGGACTTCAATAATCATGATGCTCACATTCATTGGCAAGGAAAGACTCTCAGAATAATGCTCGAGTTTAATGATTGTCTGCAAACATATTGTTTTGACCTCGTGGGGACATTCCCTGTAAACCATAACTAAATTTTATTCCTCGAAGGGTTCATACACTGTGGAGGGAGGCTCTGGTATGCCCAGAGCATATTGAATTGACATGCTATCTACTCTGCACAAGACCCCTGACCCTAATTTATTTAAGACAACCCTTTCTTCCTATGAGTATTGCTCTACATACCAACCTATGAATTTTGGAAAAGGGAATGCAACTTTGAAAACATAAGGGACTATGGAGGCTTGGACTTCTTTGAGGAAGGGTATCTGTCTCCCTACATTGTCTGACAAATTGGCTCTGGACACAGAGATGGGTGAGATGATTGTTATGGTGTCGAACACATCAGATTCTATGTCGATTAGGGATTCTTCATTTGGTGAGGAATATTTCTTTGCTACAGAAAAAATGATAGGATCCATGGAGATGATGAAAAATACTTGAGAATGAGTAGAAGATGCATGAATCTGGTGCACTTTTGAGCTTAGGTTCGACTAGAGTGGTTGCACCACTTTTAACGTTCAAATGATTTGAAATAACATAAAATAATGACAAAGGTCCTTCATTTATATATGCTTCCTATTATCGGGGATGAGGCAAAGCGGTTTGGGGTAGACCGCTTTTCTCCCTACTATGCATCCGGTGGTGCCACGTGGTCCTGAGCCAAAACTATGGTATTTTTATCGGCCCTGCCTTGAACAATTAACCTTCGCACTAGTTCTTCGACCAATATGGTCCTTGACCGTTGATATGCGGTGCCTAAAATCTGTGGCCCACTGGGTCCCATCAACTTCATGCCTCCGCTAGATTTAGCCCTGTTCCGTGAGAGGTGGCTCTGTCCTCTAGCTTGTCATGCCTCTACACCTATTTATCCCCTCGCTAAGTTCCAAAACTTGGATTCATCAAAAAATTGTTATGGTGATAACATGGGCTCCAACTAGGGATGTTATCCTCCCTACGAGGTAGCAAAGAACAATAGACCGAGTGCCTACCCATTGGGTTGTAATTTATTATTGCAATATGAATCTATCAACTTTTATCAAAATCTTCAAAATCTACTCAGCAGAACTAAGGGCCTTCACCTCGAGCTTCAGTTAGACTGCTTTATTTCAATTTCTTCACGCAAAAAAAAAAATTGATTATTTGGTTTTGTCTTGTTTCCGACCATGTATTTCAACAAAAATTCTCTGTATAACCTCCTATCTTGACCAAATAGAGGGATGGTTTCATATGACATATCTATTTGTAAGGTTCCTTTCATCTTCGCATCCCATGACTTGGATAATAGCATGCCAAACCTAGGAGGAATATCTGCAACTACTACATCCATAACCATATTTTTTGCTGGAATTTGGGCTAAAGACACCACCATGTCTTTGATAAGACCTAGGCACTTCACCTTTCTTGAATCAAAAGAGAACAGGTCTTTGTAAGGCCTTGTGATATCCAGGCCCAATTGGTCCATAACCATCTTAGGCATCAGGTTATGAGATGCTCCAGAATCTAACATGGCATTGTGTAAGGTCGTATCATGGATCTTTAGGATAACATAAAAAGGGGGAACTTCTTTAGTATCTCCATTCTCTTCTGCCCGTGGGCCAAATAAGAGAGTAGGATGATCATCTTGTACATTCAAAGTATCAAAGGTTTTCTCTATCTTGAGAATTTTTATGATCTGATTTCTGTACTCATTGTTCTTTATCAACTCATTAAATGGTATAAAGATTTTGATTTTGGCCATCTCACTTTCAAAATTAAAGGAGGATGTTGTTTTTTCTGCCTCTTTGAAGGTTGTCTCCTTCTTTGTCTCAGGTACCTTTTTTGGGGGCTCTTATTTTTTATTTCCTTTGTCTGCAGCATATTTTGTAGCAGAGTCCTTTTTGGTTTGGCTTGAAGAGTGTATGTTATTTTGAGCTTCTTTGGCAGGATTTTTCTTTGGAGGGTTTTCATGCACCTTTTTGCTTCTAATATTATACTGTTTTTGGAACTGCATGATGGAATTCTGTAGCCCTGTTTGATAATATTCTGTCTCTGTTGACAACCTATCATCATTTTCCTGCATAAAAATATCATTAGCATCCATGAACTGGTCATTCTCTTCTTTGGTCAAAAATACCTCTAGAGCCTCACTACCATCACAACAATGCACGTTGTCTTCAAAATATCCATCATAATTCTCATTCATATAATTTCTTTGGAAAGGAGGTCTTATTGGCCAATCCCCCTAGTTTCCTTGATTTCCCTGATTCCCCTGGTTTCCTTGATTTCCCTGTTTTCTTTTCCTTATTTGTGGGATTGCTGGTCTCCTTTGGTTTCTGATTGGAGCATTACCTTGTTCTCAGATGTTAGGATTTTTATCCAAATCCATTCTCTCCATCATATTTTCCATATTTTTCATCATTGCCTCAAACCTTTCTTCTAATGTTTGTGAAGTTGAAGGCCTTGCTTTATCTTGAGTTTTTTTCATGTCCCTATCAGAGTCTGTTTTGATCTTACCTAAAGCTATTAGGTTCACTTATAATTCTATTGCATCATTAATCGTGATATATAATGAATCATATATTCTCTCCCTCAATAATAAATCAAAATCACTCTCAAAATAATCAGCATATCTGAGTTGAGCATCTCTATGGGGGGGTTTTACCTTAATAGGAATCAGATTATAGACCTTTACAAATATGGTTGAAAATTATTGCACTATTTCGTTAGGTGACCTCTTCATATTGTTATACTGAGTCAACAATTGAAAGGGGTTTTTCTTATCACCCCATTTGGCGATAAAATTGGTTTCGAAGGCCTCAAAATCTACAATACTGGCTGTCGGGAGAGCTCTGAACCACTTTCTCGCTTCTCCTGCGAGACTCTGTGCAAACAATATCATCTTTGCATATTCAAAGTCTACTTCTTCCAAGTCTATAAAATCGTTAAATGAGTCTAGATGCTTTTGAGTTGACACACTTCCTTCATCATCATACAATTTGATCCTTAGATTATTCTCCCGGGGAAAATTGTGCAACTAATCAGGGAGTACAAGGGGGGAAAACCTAGATGCCATAAATGTTGTGAGGACTTGAAGTGGTGGTTGGTTTTGAGTGTGGATCACAATAGTTTTAGTAGAGGCAGCTAAGATCAAATCCTAGAACCTCTTCTCGTCAAAGATGGTCTCATTCAAACAAGATTCTGATTTTGTTCTGAATAGAGTTTGTTCAAATTTCACATCGAACTCAAGATCTTCAATGCTTGCTACTCCATATTTGGGCAAGGATAGATATCTGTCTAAGCGTAAAGCTGAAATTATTTGATTTTCTTTTCTTTTGTGTACAAGATTTTCAGGATCAGACACAGGGATTGCAACTTCTAGGTCTGGGTTTCTCCTGGTGTGAATTCTTTTGGGAGCCAGGATTTCTATCTCACACTGCTTGGTGCAACTGGTCTCTTGGAAATGGAGTCACTAGGGTAATAATAATAATCTCATCCAATAAGGAGTTTTATCCAATGTCACCCTCAGGGATCAAATCCAAAGCTTTAATTTGTTCTTTCCCAAGGAAGATTTCACTTTCGTTCCCTGGAAATGACACCAGAATGTTAGCACTTCGTAAATTTTATCTGGCTGATAGAAAAAATAGAGGTAATTGTTTCAAATAGATTTAGAGTTGGGCACTAGCTTGCTTATCTCAGAGAGGGCTCTCTCGTGTCACTTGATATTTCTTGGATAATCAATGGCTATATTTGGTTTTGTTTTGGGGTTTTTTATAAAGTTTGTTGGCAAATAAGGGGAGGGAATCTTAGGGATATGGAGTCGAAATTATGAATGCGAATGAAAACAATGATTAGCCGGTAGAACTCTCCAGAGGATAAAGGCTAAATGAGACAATGAATCCAAGTTGTTAATTGTATTTAAGTAGAGTGTAAGAAGAAGGATAAAACAAATAACTACATCAAAGCATTACTATAATGAATTATGAATTAGTTAAGAGGAAATTCACACTGTTTAAATTGCTTAATCCAGAGCATCATAGGATGAATTCTGAGATTTTAAGTATCCAATTTAAGCAGAAGACAATGCAAATGGAAATAAAGAACACAAGAAATACATACAATGAGAGAAGACAAAACTCATATCACCACCATTATAATCTTTTCATAGAGACTTCAAAATCTTCTGTATATGTATTCAATTCAGCTCCAGAAAATTACAATGTAGTTCAGAAAAACTAAGAAGGTGCCCTTTCACTTCTGCCAACATTAATTCATTCAGAACTTCTAGTATTTATACAATTAGAGTTCCTTCTAACTAGAAACCGATTACAATTTTTGAATTGAAACGTTTCAGTTTCTAAAATTGACTACAATAATTTCAACTAACAGTCTTGTTATGTGAACTGATTTACAATGATTGACCAAAAAATTTTCATAATATAATGATTGATTTCTCTGACTGCTTGACTTTTGTCTTCACCATCTGTCTTTCTTTGATATTCTTTCGAACTCGTTTACCTGGTAAATATTGGAGGATATTTGTTGGTTCCTATAAAATTGCATTTTGTCTTGTCGAGCCGCACGATCTCTTTCCATTGCAATTCAGAAAGGATCTTGTAATCCATCATTTCCTTTATCAGGATATCCAAGTTGATGCAAGTGGCATAAGCCATGGTTGGAAACCTGATCTTCACTGTCTTGAACTGATTTAAGATCTCAAAATTTGTGGCCAAATATTCCACCAGATTTGTTCCTTTCAAGTTCTCCTCCAGGCCTTCAAACATGGAAAGATCCATTCTGCATTGGGCAGTATTCCTCTTGATCATATAATTTCTCTTTTCCATCCCAAAATGGTGGGAGGCCTTTGATGAACAATTTCTCAAACAGATCCTTGAATTCCTGTATACTCTACTCCATCTGTATGGCCTGGGCTTGAACTGACTTGAGAAGATTATGCTTAACAATAATTCTCCTGGCCCAAATGATCAGTGTAGTCCTGTCTTTGACCCCAATGGTATGAAGTTCAGCAGTGGGAATGAAATTCAACAAATTTATAGTATTCTGGGCCCACTTTGAGGGTTTTTTTCTCCAGTGTCTCATTCACAACAGTGCACCTGCTTCTGGCTGTGATGGCCATGCTATCTTTGTCATTTATGAAATTTAGGTACACTATGAATTTATCAACCTCAATGGAAATAGAGTCCCATATTACATGTCTATCTCCCTACAAAATCCCTTTACCTTTCAACCTCGTCTTAAACTTGTCTACTCTCTCCTGCAAAGTTTGATTCTCCTTCTGGAACTGGGCCATTTTCTCATTCTTTATTTTCATTTCTTGCTGCAGATTTTCTATATCTCCCTTAAGGATTTTTATTTCTCCTATCTTCAGGCTAACTTGTGACATAGCCTGAAGTAGTCCATTAGTGCTTGGCTCAATTTTTGTAGTAGAAGGTACAACAACAACCATGTCTGATGCTCTTGTCTGCCCTTGCGACCAATTCTCCTTTTCTTTGTCCAGCTGTAATACTTTGGCTTTGTAATTCAATACTTCCTGTCGAAATACTTCCTTCTCATGTTCTAGAGCGACTAGCTCTATTGTTTGTGGGTGCTCTATAGCAAACATCTTCATCCTTTTCTTCATGATTTGAATCATATTGTCTTTCTCTTCTAAAGAATCCTTTACCCCTTGAGGGCCTTCAGATTCTTATCTCTTGACTTGAATCTTCCAAGCTTTGTTAGATGATTTTTCTTGCCTCAATTGTCCCTCCAACTTAAGTGCATGAGTTTTCAGCCTTGAAACCCTCAAGATCAGACTCAGGTAGTCCGAATACAGCATGTCATTGGTGTTCTTGTGGAATTTCACCTTGTCTGGGGCACTGATATTTTCATAATGCAACTTAACTTCAGACACTTTATCCTCATCTGCAACTGCTATGTTGAGTGTCTTTTTATCTATATCCCTGACCGAGAACAAAGAAGACTTATGTTGAGAAATCATTTTTACCTCAGGTATCAAATCTCTTATTTCACTCATTGCCAGGTTTCCTTTCTCAACATATTGCCTTGCCACATCTTCTCTTGATTGATAAATTGCTCTAGGTGCCTTATCAAAGACATGTTTCTTGCTGCTAAAATCCCTTGAGCTGATTTCACTTTGGGGCATGCTTCTTTTACCATATTCTTCCTTTCTGGTGCCACTCTCCACCATATCCATACTTATTTTCTCTTTAGTTTCTTCTTCCTCTAGATCTACTATCTATAGATATTGTGTGATCTTTATCTTTTTAGGGACACTCTGCTGACTACTGGTGCCCAAGGCCTTTGGACTACTCCTTTTGCTACAAACACTCTCCTTGGGATCTTTAATAATCATCCTTAGAGGGGTTCTTTGTGCCTGATTTTGCTGTAGGATTGGCCTTACTTTTTGTGTCTGATCAGGCTGCAAAATGGCTTCCATATCCCCACAGGTTTCTAGATTTTCCAGTTTGTCAAAACCTTCAACATGCTCATGTTCATAAGGGTTGTCTTTTCTCATCAATATTCTTTTAGATATGAATTGATGTGGATCATATTTTCTCCCATGTAGCTATGCAAATCCAAACTCCTTGAGTTTGGCCTGGATCTGAGACAAGCAAGATCTAGTCTTCACAACAAAGGGTCCTATGATGAAAGGAAATTTCAGGTTGGATCCTTTGTGCATTTTCATAAAATGTTATGTCTCTGAGATGACTCTTTTCCTGATGAATTCCATAGAAAAGACTCTGGGTGTCATAAAAATAGGCAGTAGGTAAGGTGCTTCTTGGCAACCATATACCCAAATTACTGTGGAATGCATGAACAACACCCAATATCCCACTCTGTTTTCTGGATTTGGCTGCAAATTACTTTTCATGTCCTCTAGGACTCTTGACAGGCTAGTATTGAATATCGGGATGTAAACTTTGGATATGATCTTATTTATGAAAATGAGCATTGTGATCCTTATGCATTCAGTTGAGATGAATGCTGATTCAGGAAAATCTATCTTGTTTGTCTCTAGGAACATCTTCAGTAGGTATGTGTAATACTTGAAGTGCCTTAGTGATTGGAAGTTCACTAGTTGTTTGTGTACATTATCAACTATGAACTTATCAAAACTGATGCAGACTGACCAACTGAACTCTGATTGGAAAAAAGTTAACAGGAAACCTAGCATGACCTCAACTACATATTTGTCATTATCTAAACCTAAAATCTGACAGAGTATGGAATAGGCCCATTGGACATCAATAATAATGACTCTCACATTCATTGACAAGGATAGACTCTCAAAATAATTCTCGGGTTTAACAATTGTCTGTAAAAATAGGGTTTTGACCTCGGGGGTACATTCCCTGTAAACTGTAACTAAATTTTCTTCCTCGAAGGGTTCAGATGTTTCAGAGGGATAATCTGGTATGTCAAGGGCATATCAAATTGACGAGATATCTACTCTACACATGACCCTTGACCCTAATTTATTTAAGACAACCCTTTCTTCCTGTGATTATTGTTTTGTGCGCCAACCTATGAATTTTGGAAAAGGGAATGCAACTTCGATAGCATAAGGGACTATGGAGGCTTGGACCACTTTGAGGAAGGGTATATGTGTCCCTACATTATCTGAAAAATTGGCTCTGGACATAGAGACAGGTGAGATGGTTATTATAGTGTCGAACACATCAGAGTCTCTATCGATTAGGGCTTCTTCGTTTGGTGAGGAATCTTGCTATCTTACAGACAAAATGACAGGATCCATGGAGATGATGAAAAATACCTGCAAATGGCCTGAAGATGCATGAATCTGGTGCACTGTTAAGCTTAGGTTTTGTTAGCACTTGGTAAATTTCCTAGAGGTTGAAAAAGAAGAAATCTACTAAGGTAACCTTATCCAACCGCTTTTAAAGCTGAGATCTAGCCCTTCCAGCTTCAGATAGGGATCTCTCTATATGATTTAGCTTTGTTTTAATTTCAGATATTAGGCTAGCTAAAGGAACTGTTGGTTTTGTTGTAAAGGGTTTTTGAAGTTGGTTGAGACAATCTACACATCCATTGGGCTATGGGGTCTGTATTTAATCAAATCTGAGATACAACCAGAAACGCCAAAGAAAACCTTCACAGGGAGAGATAACACACTCACTGGATCTTTAGTAATTAAAATGATGGAAAGAAGAAAAGATAAGGAAAATAACTTCAACTAACAAGCAGTTAATAATTTCTTAATTGAAGATATTAGAAGATAAAAATTAAAATCTTTAGAATCAGAAATAGGGTATCAAAGATAAATCCTGCAAAATTACGCTATTCATAAAGATTAGTTATCGAAAACAAGATGATTACAGAGCAAGAAAACATTTGACTGAGAAAATCACATCACCAGTGAACATGCGCAAGAATCCTGTAAAGTGCCTCTTCTTTATTAATGGCAGATCTCTTCAAAAATAGTACAGTTTGATAGCAATAGGGTGTGAGAATCAACAACCCTCAATACTTTGAAAAATGAAGTATTTATAATTCAAAATACAAACGTTCCTGTCATAACTGATCAGGACGTGCTCATACTATTTTTAGACTAACTAACTTAACTAATCAAAACTGTTTGATGACTCGATACAACTATATGCTGAATTTCTGGGGTAGGCCATTGGCAAGGTGCCTTCGCAATCTCTTCTGACTGGACAAGTGACTGGATTGTGATAGCTCATCGTCTAATCTAGTAGATCACACAGTTCTTCCCATCTGAGATGACCTGGCACTGTGACTTTAAGCAATCTCCGATACACTTCATCCATGTCTGTATATTTAGCAAATGTAGGCTTGATGATGAATATGTGTTTARTCTCATGTTGGATACTAATATCCAACTRCAAGGCATCCATGAATGYTTTTCCTGTGATGCTTCCCTRTATCCYTGCAAACTTGGAACTGTCCTTAGAYACTTYARTCAACYTTTTCTTGTAATYAGGGAGTGTCATTAATTTGTCATTAATGACCTTCAGGCCAGGTAGGCCCTTCCTTTGGAGAGCATCTATCTTATTGAAAAACTTCTGCACTCCTTGATCCATGACTTGAATCTTCTCTTCTAGCTGAAGCATGAGACCTCTTTTGGTTAGAACCCTTTTGACTTCAAGTATAGTTTCTGTCCTGTCCTCAATCTTTAATTCTTCAAGTTCCTCCCTGGTCTTGGAATTCAGGAACC
>JZKD02S2390816.1:975455-1000231 GCA_000966675.3 Picea glauca | reverse complement strand
GTATATTTAGCAAATGTAGGCTTGATGATGAATATGTGTTTAATCTCATGTTGGATACTAATATCCAACTGCAAGGCATCCATGAATGCTTTTCCTGTGATGCTTCCCTATATCCTTGCAAACTTGGAACTGTCCTTAGACACTTCAATCAACCTTTTCTTGTAATTAGGGAGTGTCATTAATTTGTCATTAATGACCTTCAGGCCAGGTAGGCCCTTCCTTTGGAGAGCATCTATCTTATTGAAAAACTTCTGCACTCCTTGATCCATGACTTGAATCTTCTCTTCTAGCTGAAGCATGAGACCTCTTTTGGTTAGAACCCTTTTGACTTCAAGTATAGTTTCTGTCCTGTCCTCAATCTTTAATTCTTCAAGTTCCTCCCTGGTCTTGGAATTCAGGAACCTTATGATTTCATTCGCTTGGGTTGGCATGTCTCCCAGCTCCATTCTGATTTTCTCCACAGCCTGCTTGCTCCTCTCGAGCAAATCATTTTGTTCAAACATGATTTGAACCATTGGCCAGATTTCATTTATAGACTTGGAAATATCTATCCATACAATCTCTTTGACCTCAGCCAAAGTCTTTCCTACCATTGTCTGTTTCTGGAGCTGCTGTAACTCCTTCCTGATTTGCTCATTCACCTGTTTTTCTTTGGATAGGCTTGTATGGAAAGAACTCTTTAGCTCTTGGAGGTTCTCCACTTCTTTCTTAAGCCTACTAATTTCTTACTCTTGCAGGTTCATCCTCTCCATGGACTTTCCAAGGTCTGTTGTTCCTTCTGGTAGTGGTACTGATGTTGCAGATGGAATGGCTGTCACTGTTGTTGTGCTCAATCCTGCAATTGGGATAACACTCAATGGAATGCCTTCCATTGGCTTTGCCTACTCTTTCTCCTTTAGCAGTCTCTCCATATCCGCCTCCATCTCTTTTAACTGAGCATTCTGCTCCATGAGTAATTTCAGCATCTCATCCTTTTCACCTTCCTTTTCAGCTATCTCCTTTGCCTGTGGGTCCTCTGTTGGAGGGAGCTTTAGCTGTTTTCTTAAGGATGCGATGTCAGAATTTTTATTTTTAATCATCTCTTCGACAACCTTGACGTTCGCAGGGTCGTAACCGATCTTGAGGACCAGTTCCTCCAACGTCTTGATTCTGTTGTATTTCGTGAAATATGATATTTTCTCCAACTTAAGTTGGGTCTGGGCATTGTTCAAAGCTATCCGAAACTTTGATGCAGAAGCTGAAGTGTGGGCCAAAGTGTGGAAAACCATCTCCCCAGTTTTCTTGTGTAGATCCATATGATCTGCTGGATGCACGCCCTTAGCCTGGAACTCAAAGGTGGCCCTTTTGTAATCTGATATCACCTTGGGATCCGACACTTGTGCTTGGAGGTAAGCCATATGCATCCTACCCTTTTCTGTATCAAATGCCGAAAGAAGTCTATGCTGGGCTATGGATGACTACTTCTGGAACTGGGCATAAGTGTTGCTAGTGAGTGTCTGGTTCTTCTTCTTGATCAAGTCATATTTTTCAAAAATGCCCAACTTGGGCCCAGTCTTGCTTGGCGGAGTATCTAAGGGAGAATCTATGGATTTTAATGCTGTTGTTATTCCCTTATGCTGACCTGAGCCAAAAGGTAGAGTGACTGGCTTGATCCTTGTGGTGGTCACTATGGTAGCTGGGACTTCCTGTTCTACTGTTGCGCTGGGTGTTGAAACTGTCTTCGGCTTTTTGGAGTGAATTTGGAATTCCTCTGATGACACCTCTGTTACAGGAGGAGATGACTCCTATCAAGGCCTCTTCTCCTTGAGGACCTAAGGTGTGGTAGTGGGTAGCGCACTTGTTGAGGGCACCTGCCGTTCCAAGTCCATCAAAGTGTCAGGCAACCATACTGTCTGATTTGCAAATTTCTTGATCTCTGGCTTGGACTCATGAGCATACGGGGCATTTTTTTTTTCAGCCTCATATCTGAAATGATCTCGTATGGATCATAGTGCCAGATGAAACTCGTAGAGAATTTCATCTCCTTCAACATTCTATCTGCTTCTTCCCCTACGCCTCGGCTATTGCAGATGAAAGAACCAATTTGTCCCTTGATTCTCAATTGCTGTTTTTTCTTAAGGGAAACAAAATGAATGTCATCTGAATTCATTATCTGCCTAATATATTCTAATGCAAAAATCCTTACCGGCACATATCGAGGTAGTTTGTAAGGAGCCAATTCGCACCCAAAAACTCTGATTTCGGTGTGATTCTGACATAAATACTAGTCTCCTGTCTTAACGTTGTCCGAGAGATGTAGAATTCTCTGGACTTCATCATTTATTCGTGGCTCAGGCATGCCACTCAACATACTTACCACAGGGTGGTAAAACTGGTCAATGAACGTTGTGAAGTCATATTCAACAGAATTATGTTTCAGAAGAGAAGTCCACACTGTGACTGGCTGGGGCCTCCCGTCGGCGTCCATCTTCTGCATGGAGAAATTGAACCTGTCGGCTTGAAAATAGACGAACATGTAAGCCAGAATGGATGAATACCTAAACATGCCTTCTGTGGCAAAATTCACAAATTGTTCGTGGATATTATTGGCCAAGAAGGTGTTGTAGTTGAACTGCGTGGTCGACTGTTCATTGTTTGAGAAGATGGACAGAAAATCCAGGATGGGCTCATCTACCCATTGATCAGAATAGTAACCAAGAAAGGCACACAGAGAAGAAATGATTTGATTTCCTTTGGTGGAGAACATGGAAGAAGGGTAAGGGGGATTGGTGGACGGGAGTGGAGCAGAAGTGGGGAGAAAAAGCTCGAATATCTGAGCTCTCTGAGGGAAAGTCATTTTCTGATATAGCTCGGTGAGGATTTCTAAGTTGAATGGGGACGCAGATTCCGTGCGGGTAATTTGCATCATCTGGTCAATATCTTCAGGGGTGATGAAGAAAAGGACATCTCTAGATGAAGAAACGATGGCTTTCTAGTTGGGAATGTAATGGGCCTAGCATTTGAGGGCAAACTCGGGGAAATTATGAATATGGGGGAAGATATATAGGGGAAAATTGGACTCCCAGAGTCCAATTTCGTCGCTCTGGTCCAGGAAAACCTCTCGGAGCCATGACTGAAGATCAGAAAATTCGAAACTGCATATAGTATCGGCTATCAAGCAATCTTTATCGACCAAGGGAATTTTATCTAGGTCAACCGGAGGAGGAAGGAAAGGATTATCTTCCTCTTCTGATTGTCTTGTCTTTGACACCATTTTAGCAACTATACCTGCAATAAACAATGCGTTAGTGGGGTCGACTGACTGTAGGTGAAAGAGATGCAGGAGCAATGGATGAATAGGAGGTTTCTGGCGCGACAGATGAATAACGAATGAAAGGGAAAATGGTAGTTTTATTCAAAAATTGGGGTCGGTTGGGCACGGGAGATAGGTCAGTAGGATAACGGGTATTTTATCCTGTAATAAATGGACAACGAGCACTAGGGATGAGGTGGCAGATGATGGTGGCCAAAGCATACAGATGAGTGGCGAGGAGGCATGTGATTGGAGGTAAAAGTCACCAAAGGGGGCTGGTCATGAATGGAAAGGGTAAAGGCCTGACAGCAAGGATTGACAGCAGTTATGGGATGGGACTCAACCCGAGAGCAAGTGGGACAAGTGGACTTAGTGGAGGATGACATCCCGGAGTGATGAAGGCTGTCAGACGGCATGAGGTGAAAAGACTTTCGGTCCAATAGGACAATGCCAACTGTAAAATGGGCCCACTGCAAAGAATATTCTTTCCGGACCCCCCCCTTTGATTAAAAGCAGAACACCAAGGGGGGTCCGAAATCCATCATGATCCATTGATTTGTGTGCTGGTTTCCTGACCGCAGATCTTAGCGCGCTCCTTAATATCCATTCCGGACCCCCCCCTCCATTAAAGGAAGAACGGAGGGGGGGGTCCGGAATTCAATGTGAACCATCGATTTGAGCACTCTGTTCTAGGCCGTCCAGATGTGTGCCCGAGTTATTACCAATTTTGGACCCCCCCCTCTCCATTAAAGGCAGAACGGGCGGGGGGGTCCGGAATCCAATGTGGGCTGTGAATTCCTGCGCTCTGTTCTAGACCGTCCAGATCTGCGTAAACATTATCGCCGATTCCCGACCCCCCCCCCCCTCTGTTAAAAGCCGAACACTAGGGGGGGTCTGAAATTCTATGTGAGCCGTTGATCTAAGCGTCGTGATCTGGACCATTGGAAAGTGAATGAAGCATAGGTTGGGAGCGGAAAAGTCATGTGTAGGAAAAACTTAGGATTAGTGCCTTCTTATGGGTTTTTCCCAAATTTTTCATAGACACCACCAAGGGGACACCATTTCCACTTTCCTTAGGCAACGGAGACTTGATGTAGCATTTTCTTCAAGGGGGTTTTATTTGGGCAAGGCAAGCAAAGCAATTAATCTACATTCTAACCTACTTTCACAAGACAAATAACCCAGATTAAACTGTTGGGTTAAGATATTATTCTTCCTAAGGGATATCTGACCAGGATTAGATGGTTTGATCAGATGTATTCACTAATTCTAACCTAGGGGCTATATGACCAGGATTAGACAGTCTGGTCAGATGTATTCACTAATTCTAACCTAGGGGCTATCTGACCAGGATTAGACAGTCTGGTCAGATTTATTCACTAACCTATCAACATTGAAAATTTAAAATAACTTGGTCATGCTTGAAAGGTATGACCAAGTTACTATTATTGCATGGGCTTTTTGTTTCAATTCTTTTATGCCCTCTTTTTTTTTTTTCTTTTCTTTTTCTTTTTCTTTTCTTTTTTCTTTTCTTTTTCTTTTCTTTTTTCTTTTCTTTTCTTTGCAAAATGAAAAATCCATTTCCAATAAGAACACTAGATACAGATAATATCCATAATATCCAAGTCATAAGTTGATTCCCATAATTTATGGGGTGATAACAGGTTTGACTGGAGTGGTCGCACCACTTTTAACATTTAATTGATTTGAAATAACATAAAATAATGACAAAGGTCCTTCCTTTATATACGCTTCCCGCTATCGGGGACGAGGAAAAGCGGTTTGGGGTAGGCCGCTTTTCGCTCCGATATGCATCCGGTGGCACCACATGGTCCTGAGCCAAAATCGTGGTATTTCTATCGGCCCACCCTCAAATAATTAACCTCCGCACTAGTTCTTCACCTGATATGGTCCCTGACCATTGATCTTCAGTGCCTGATATTTGTGGCCCGTCGGGTCCCATCAACTCCGTTCCTCTACTAGATTTATCCTTGTTCTGCAAGATGTGGACTCGTCCTCCATATTTTCATGCCTCTACACCTTTTTATCCCTCGCTAAGTTATGAAACTTGGATTCATCAAAACATCTCTATGGTGATAACACAAGGGAGGTCCTTTTGGACTATACTAATCTTGTCTCGAAAGTATTCAAACTTTACACGAGACAAAAGCTTGGTCAACACATCTGCAACATGCTCATCTGTTCCAACATATTGGAGCTTTACATCTCCCCTCTAAACCATATCACGAATGTAGTGATATTGTATTTCTATGTGCTTCGACTTGTCATGGAACACAGGGTTCTCTGTCATCTTTATGGAAATTTGGTTATCACATAAAATCATAGTTGTTTCCATATCCAGATTGAATAGACCTGTCAACAACTTTTGAAGCCATATGGCTTCATAATTGGCATAACATGTTGCAATGTATTCCTCTGCTATTGTGTTGAGAGCAATATTGGATTGCTTTGTGCTCTATCATGAAGTCATGTCTGAACCTAGACCGAAACAACATCATGAAGTTCTCTTTCTATCAGAAACACTTCCAGCCCAATCTGAATCATTATAACCAACCAGTCTGAACTCATGATATCCATTATAATAGAGACCAGAGGCCAACTTACCCTTAAGGTATCTCATCACATATTTTTCAGCAACAAGATGAACACATATGGGCTCTACCAGATATTGACTCAAGGTGTTCACAAAAAAACATATATCTGGCCTAGTATTAGTCATATACATCAACGATCCAATGATTTGTTTGTACAACATAGCATAACCAATTCTGAAAACGTATTAACCAAGAGTTTCAACTTTGTTTCCATGGGTGTGTTCATGGATTTACATTCCAACATATCAAACCTCTTCAGTATTTCAACTATATACTTCCCTTGGTTAAGGAAGATATTCTCTGGGCTCTTCCAAACCTCAAGACCTAAGAAATAATGCATTAGATCTAGGTATTTAATCTCAAATTCTGGACCAAGCTTCTTCTTACAATCAGTGATGAGATTTTCTTTTCCAATCAATAATAATTCATCCACATACAACAAAAATATAACTGGTTCATCATTCATAACCTTGAAGTAAAAGTTAGAATCAACAATCCACTTTCCTCTTGGTAAAGCCAAATCTCATGAGGAAACTATTAATTCTTCCATACCAAGCTCTAGGATCTTGCTTCAACCCGTACAAAGCCTTCTTTAACCTGTAGACATAATTTTTTCTATATTCAACTTCAAACCCTTGTGGTTGTTATATATACACTTATTCTTCAATAACACCATTTAATAAGGTTGTTGTCACATCCATCTGGTGTAACTTCCACTTCATCTTGGTTTCAATAGCTATGATTGTTATGATATAAGTGTATCTATCTATAGGAGCAAACATCTCTTCATAATCAATTCCTTCCTTTTGAGAAAAGCCACGAGCTACAAATGTTGCTTTATGTTTTCCAATATTTTTTTTTGTAGCATGTTTTATTTTATGTAACCATTTGGAAGATACCGCATATTTTTTCTTCAATCTTAGAACCATTTCCCATACATCATTTTTTATAATGGATTGGTATGCTTTTGTCATGGCATCCACCTATTCTTTCTTCTGAATGGATTCTTCAAAGCAGGAAGGTTCCTTTTCTATGAGATCACACATCAAAGCCATGTAACTGGGAATGGCTTAGGTTTCTTGATTTGTCTCATGGTTCCTTCTGAAGCACCATACTTCTCTCCATGTTGAATAAGTTCCCTTGCCCAAGATGGATTTCTCTTGTGAGATATCATCATTTGGGGAGGTTCTTTAGATTCTGTCATATCATGATCTTTTGGAATCTCATCATCAGGGGTAATTGTAACTTCCCTCACTGATTCTGCAACTCTGGGAGCTACAGTTTCTTCTTCATATAATTCTTCAAGCTAACATCTCCTTGATTTATTGAGTGTTATGTAACCTATGAAGGCCTTAGAGACCTCACAATATCAAACAAATATTCCCTTCTTTCATGAAGGATCCAACTTAGTTCTCCTTTCTTTCAAAATGTGTACAAACATTGGACAACCAAATATCTTGATATGGATTACTTCTAGATTATTTCTGGAGAAATTTTCTTTGGGGGTTTTGAATCCAAGTGCACTATGGGATAATATGTTTTGGACATAAATTTTTGTTCTTGTTGCTTCATCCCATAAGTGCATTGGAATATCTTGATCGTAGATCATAGTCTTCATTGCTTCCATTATTGTTCTATTCTTTCTTTCTGCTACACCATTTTGTTGAGGTTTATAGGCAGTGGTGAGATCCCTCTTAATCCCAACATCTCTGCAAAATATTACAAATTCTTTTGAGGTGTGTTGAAGCAGAGTTTATTTTTCTCCTCGAACCCAAAAAAAAAACTCAATTGTTCTCTGGTTATGGAGCTGCCCCCAGCTATGAAAAAGAGTCGTGTGTCCTTTGGGATTTTCAGGTTTCCGAGTTTGGCTAATCGTGAAATATGATTTTTGATAACAACTCCCAAGTCCAGGTACCGAAGCCTCGAGTAAGTGATTGATTAAAGGGAATCAACTGATAAAAAATAACGATTAAAAATGTTAAATGACTTTCTAAACTTGCCATGTGTCTCTTTTTCAGCCTTCTCAACTTGAGCTGCATTCCAAAATCCCGACGCATTTTTCCTGAGAGTCCCTCCTTAATCATGATTAATCAATTTTTAAACATATTTAACGAAGTGTTAAGCAGTCACAATTCAGGAAACAAAAGACTCAAACTCAAAGATTCTTAAACCCCGACTCCCGAAGTCATGAAATTCTTAAAAATATAATGCTTTGTTTAATTAAGAGGTAAAGAGGTTAAATGATAATAAATCCCATCACAATTTCATGACTCGAGATTCCTGGCATTAAAGTGTCGTCAAAGTCTTGATGCCCCTTTTTCCAAAAAGTAAAGATTAACACCTGATCATGATTAATTGAAAGTTTAAGACAAGCGGTTAGTGCCTAAGAAAATCCCATCGCGGTTTCGCAATTCGAGATTCACTTGTGTCATGCTTCTTGGGGATGCTATACTCGAAACTCCAAAGCATGAAAACCCAAAAGAGTTAATAGCTTAAACATAATTAACTTAACTCTAAAACATGATTAATATTAAATGACTTTTCGCATTTCGCGATTCGGGAGTTTCCGATGACATTCCTGTCGAAACTCCAGTTTGAAATCGTCAATATATGGCCAGTATCTATAATGGATTAATGGAAATATTTTATAACATAAAGTGTGGATCTCTAGGCGTATCTTCCTCATTAAAGATTTAAATTTTTATCGCTTGTATTTGTACACTCAAATTAAGATGAGTTAAGGGTGAATAAAGGCTTTATATTTGATTTTGATTCTCATTAGCAACATATTATTAAAGTGTGTTCAAAGGAAAAAACTCATCCCTCTTCCTCGGCAATAGGTACTCATTTTTCACTAGGCATCATGGCACCCAGGAAAGCTTCAAAGAAGAATGAGGAGGCTGGTGATAGTGCAAATCCAAACACAGACATTTTATCTAATACCATGCCACATGATATAGATTCCATTAAGTCATGGTTATAGATTTTTGACAACTCGGAGCATGAGATCAGAAATGACCCATAGGCTGGAGAATATGTTAACGCTGAAAATAAACTCAGAGATATAGTGGAGGCCAAACTCCATAAAATAACTGCACAGCCAAGACTCATGCCGTAGAATGACATGATACACTGGGCTCTGATGAACACTGATGTGCAGACCAAGAGCGTTGTCAATCATAAAAAAGTCGTCATCGACTCCTTCAGGCTAGAACATATTCGAGTAATGTACAAGCTTTCCCCTGTTACTAAATATGTTTATAATTTTGAATTCATAAAAGAATTTCAACATGAGGAATGCACAGAGTATGACCAAACATATCCGGATAAAATCAAAGAATGGTGGGGAATTCCCAGAAAATTCAGAGTTGAGTCGAATAGTATTTATGCCACTGCATCACTAAATGAGTATACAGTTTATGTATCCATGATGTTGTGTAGATTATTCGGGAGGAAAATCCCTACCCATTTCCCAGCGAAGTGGGTGCCAATTATGCATGAGGTTATTGAGGGCTTCACTTTCAATTGGGACAAGATTTTATCGGATAACCTAACCAAGGAGATTGTTGAATATCGGATGGCAAAGTCAAAGGGCCAACATACGTCGTTCTACATGTCTACATACGTCATGGATGCCCTCTGTTATATTACCCCCTTCCCGTTGATGAATTGGAGCTGGAATCCCTCTTGTGCAGAGCCTATCCATTTCTATCATTCTAAACTGTGGGAAGAAAAGGCAAAGGATTTCTTTTACGAAATTTTTTATTATGTTTTCCTGTGCATCAACTGTTGTATGGCCTTTCCCCTCCTCGGTTTTCAAAGCAAATCATGGAAAACCTCAAGGCAGTTGCAGATTGGTTTATTGAAGAGAATTTCTCTTATGTCAGGGTCTTCGGAAGTTCAATTCCCCTTCATTCTCTCCCTAAATTCCTCCCTGCCAGAATGGTGTGCAGAGAAGTAGTGTACCAGATAATAAAAGGAGGCATTGGTACAAAGTTGAAATCTGTTCAAAATAAATTTTGGCCGATTTTTTCTGTGCAGATTGGGAAGTTTTCACTGCTAAATTTTGGTCATACCAAAGTGGAAGCCACTGCATTAGAATACATTAAGCTGGTAGATCTTGAGCTCAAAAAGCATGACCCATATTGAATTGTGGGAAATCCCATGGCTCATTGTAACCTAAAAATGTATGATCATGAATACTCCCCCTGCGATGACATATTTAAAGGGGCCAAGACATATGATGAGATATTGGAAAGGGTCCAGGCATTACCCCCCGACCTACAAACTAGTTTTCTTACTTTCCAAAAGCATTGGCGAAGTGGGTTACCAACAACACTTCAAGGGGAGTCAACAACCCCTCCTTCAGAGCAAGAGAAGACACCTCTAGGATTCTAATCGATATCTCAAGGGAAAGGGTCTACAGAGGAACATCCGAAGGATCCCAAAGTGTCTTCGCAAAGGCCAAAAAATTCACATACTGAGCATTCAACGTCCGAAATTGATCCCAAATATGGGACGCCTCCGAAATCAGGTCAAACGATCCCTCTTTTAACATCAACTATTGCAGCTGATACTCTCAAAACAACGGGAGGAAATCAACCTACAGAATTGGGCAGTCCTATTTTATCATTGAATCCTTTGTAGTCGATTTTTGGGACTCCAAAGCCTGAGGAGATATATGTAAGAAACCTTTATCCTATCTCATGAAAGAAGATCCCTTCCTATGACTACTTCTTTAGTAGGAAGAGGAGGGCTGTAGTAAAATTGGAAATGCATTCAAGAGGAGATACAATGGTGAAAAAACACAGAGTGCTCATAGAAGGGTGTAACCTAGAAGAAGAAGAGTTCGCCACAGAAGTAGCAGGCTCTATGGGAGATTTGGCAACGAAAAATCTATTTACAGTGGAGAATATGAGAACGAGGTTGATACATAAAGATCAAGTGATAGCCCAGTTGCAGAGTCAAATTAAAAACACTGAGGAAATTATTAGAGAAGATATAAATAAAGGGCTTGAGTAGGCCACAACTACCGACAAGAAATAAATTCAATTGCTTAAAGCAAGTCTAGACGAGGCGAACAAGAAAATTCAAATGAGTCAAGTGCAGGTTATTTGGCAGGAAGAGTTAGTGAGAAAGCTACAAGCTAGAGTGAAGTCTATTGAAAACCAAGTTGTGAGAATGACAACCTTTCAAGCCTAGGCACTAGAGGTGCATGATAAACTACAAGAAGAACAACATGGTATGCTTATTAATATTGAAACCATACAGAACTACTTCCTAGGAATAAGTCATTCATTAGACAACATTTCTCTCAAGAGAGGCCAAGGCAGCCCATGCTAGGTTCCAAAAGGCAGTAGTATTTTCATCTAGAGAAGAGGCACCATAAACTCCAAAGCTGTCTATTGAAGAATAGATTAGGAAAGACATTGTATTAAAAACATGGGAGACAAACATAGTCGAAAGTAATCAAATGGCAAGAGGAATTAAGGAGGAATGTGAAGAAGTGTTTGATCATCTAGACACAAAGTCATTGGGCATTGGTAGAGGTGATTTCCCTGGTCTATTAGGAAATATCAATGTCATAAGGCATCAACTGCATATCAAGGAAAGCTGGAATGAAACCTCGCTCGAGATTTCACAAATAAATAAAATGGACATTACCCAAGTAGACAAGTGGCTAATAAATCCGAATCTTCATTTGCAGTCGACTAAGCTTGAGAAGAGGAATGTTGAAGACTGGTTGCCAAAAATTCAGAGAAAACTTTATGGGTTTGAAGCAAAGGATGCGACAGAACCCTCCATAATATTGGCGCAGTTTCTGACCAGGTGCATCAAGTGTCTTGGACTAAGCGAAGTAAACACTTCAAATGAGTGATGAAGTAACACATGCATGCTCGCTTCATCCAATTGGCAGAAAAGTGAGAAAGTAATTGATCCAACAGTTCAAAATTCTGTATTCTGTAATTGTTAACACCTAGGAGATTAGAGGAATACCAACTGATTGAGGGTTGATGAGCTTCTATGTATAAATATAATTTTGAAAGATGAAGAAAAGGATTTTTCTTTTTGGCCGATCGTAACAAGAGAAAATTTTCTTTGGTCAGAATTAATACAAGGCAAATCGCAAGACTCCATATTCTGTCAAGATTGAGTTATGTGTTTCTCCTGTTATTTCTCTTTAATTGTCATTTCCTTTATATCTCTTTGATGAACACTTAGCTGCAATTTAGTACAACTTCTATTGTGGTGATCAAATATTTTAGTCATCTAATCGTTTACAACTTTTCCTCTGTATTGGCTACCAACAGGTACAAGACCTATGAATTATTTAGATTTCTATATCTTACGCTTCATTAAAGTTTTTCCAGTCTATTTTCTTCTTCTGTCACAAAGTGAGATTCTTCCTTGATTGATGCCTCACATTGTTCAATAGCTTCATGTTTTATTTCGTTTCATGCATGCTTTTCAAGTCTAAATCAGATACGGAAAACAACCTTCGATTTTGTTATACTATTGATTCTTAATTCATGAGTTTTTTTTTTCTCATATAATCTAAAATAGAAGCAACAACCTTAAAACCAACAGATCCCCTAAAATTCTACTCCTCTATGACTGTACCTATTGTAAGATAGCCTAATATCAAACCGATTCTCACAGATCAAGCCCACATCACTTTAAACCTTTTTGATACCATCCTAAACACTGCCACCACGCGGGTTGAACTTGAACATTCATGGGAAGCCATTGAATGGGATATTAACATTCAGGAACAGTTGGAAGCTAGACCAAGACAACTCAGAAATTAGCCATAGCTTTTTTTCCTAAAACTTGTTTTATACCTTTTTATCATTTACGCTCTTATTTGGATGCCTAGACTCTCTACATCATAGCCTTAAGTATAGACTCTGGAACAACATCTTTTTGGCGCCATTGCTGGGGACAGAGAGATGAAATCATTTTCCCTGGGAGAACGACAATTGCAAGTTTCTACTCTTTGATAGTGAACAAAGAGTGAACACCTTCTAAAGGCTAATTTTTATTATTCACTTGGTGACTCCAAATTTATATAAGCTGGCATCTGGTTGTAGGAACACCAGATCCAACCTAGATTACAAGAAGACACTCCTGTTTCCGATCCAAAAAATACTAAAGACCAAAGGTCCCCTTAAGAAAACTACTGCGGCATACCAACCTAAGAACACACATTCTAAGGATAAAATTCCACTTAAAATGCTAACTTCGCAAGAAGCTCCCACCCAAACCCTTTTCAAATAAAATTTGGCTAAGACAGTCGAAGCCGAAACCCCGAACCCAGATCTAGTTTTCCTGGAAATTAAAACTGAGACTCATCCGACTACCTCCTGCATGAACGAAGGTGAACAACCCTCAGTAAAGCCTAAGTTGATTGATATGCCACCAAATCTCGAGAATCCTGAGTCGATTGATATCCCACCAAATCTCCAGTTAGATTTCCTGACCTTACAATGTCTAGAAGAGTATATCATATACTTGAATTTCTCACTTGAGGGCTCCCCTGTTTACACCTCCTACAAATCAGAGGAGTCGAGTCCTCGCATCCCTTTCCCCTCTTCTTCAGATTTCCCACTTCATCTCGAAGAAGCTAAAGGATCACTTTGCATCTTCCAAAACCCTATTTATAATCTACCATCTACCTCCCCTAGGATATCTATGGCGGCTTCTGGAGGAGCAGGAGGGGCCAATCTAGGCCAACCCCCACCCCCACCCCCAAGATTTTCACTAAAGTAGCTATCAGGTACGCTCCTTTGGTCATCCCAACACCACTTCATGATTTACCTGAAAACTACATAAAGAACCTACCTAAGTTTACTGGGGAAGGAGACCTAACCGCGGTGGTACATATAAATTTCTTCTATCAATTCGCGAATATTATAGGTCTCGAACATGAAGATGTGTATTCACATTTTTTTTTTCCAAACCTTCGAAGGATAGGTGAGAACCTGGTTTCGAAGTCTAGCCCCGAGTTCTCTAGTATCCTACAATGCGCTAGAAAACTCTTTTCTCAAACAATGGGGTGAAAGAAAAGATCACTTATACTATTTAACCGAGTTTGGGTCTTTAAATAAAAAGGGTTCAGAAACTGTTACTAAATTCATTCAAAGATTTAACAAATTATATAATAAGATCTCAGCTGAAGTTAAACTGTCCCAACCTGCAACCAAGGTAACCTTTGCATGAGCCTTCGAACCTGACTTGTGCTGTTATTGAGAGAAAGGAGAGAGGCAGACCTAACCCTAATGCAAGATGATGCCATAGAAATCGAGTCAAACATGATGGCTTCTCGTAAACTAAAGGAAAAAGTGGGAACAAGAAACAAAGAGACCAAATGTTTTAGGGAAGAAGCGGGACCCTCAGGGTCTGGGAGATCCTCAGATGATAAAATGGATGATATAGCTAGGATAATAAAAGAGCTATCGAATAAAATATCAAGGATGGAAATAGATCAATCCAAAGCTGATCAATTCGTTAAAAGTGAATTCATAAGAAATCCCAATCCTCAGATACAACAAATACAGATTAAAAATGAAGATAAAAAAGTTCAAACTCCCTTAAAAAATGAAAATTTTATAGGAGGTAATGACATGCAAGAATTTGAGGATTTAGAAGATGATATGAATAACATCAGCGATGATTGCCAACAACCTTATTTGACTAGACAAGATTATGAGAAGTCTTTAAAGACATAACACCGGTCAAATAAGGACAACAACATAAATAATATTGAAGATCCTCCTTGCCAAGGAATCACCGATACTATCATGGCTGAGCTCCAGCATAAGTATAATCTTAGATCTAAAACTAAAAATGTAACCCCTACCCAACCAAAGAAAATATTTCCGAGAGGTGAAGTTTACGAGCCAACGCGGAATGAAACTGAAATACAAAATGCCAAAATGAAAGGGGTTGGCCCACAAAGTGTGAAAACTAAAACAACTGAAACACAGACATCAGAAACAAAATTAACTCAGAATAAAGTAGTACAAACAAATAAATCAGGTAGGAAGGAGATCGAGGTCTCAACCAGAGAAGGTGATAAGATCACAGGAGGTTTCGACATGGAAAATGAGATAAATAAAATCAAGATTTCTATACCTTTGGTCGAGCTAGCAAAAAATCATGTATATCGGAAACAAATTGCTAAAATGATAAATTTTTCAGATACTGAAAGTCAGGCTGATGTTATAAACTTGGAAGATGATAAATCTAATATAATTTTCGGTCCAAACCTTGATGGTGCCAAAGAGACTGTCACCCCTTTTTATATTGCGCTGATAGTACACGATAGCCTGCTTCATAATTGCATGCTGGACTCGGGAGGCTCTCACAACGTAATGCCCAAGGGCATCATGGATAGGCTAGGTCTGGAAATCACTCGACCATATAGAAACTTATATTCTTTCGACTACAAAAAGGTAAAATGTATGGGTATGATAAAATATTTAGTTGTTAGCCTTGCTCAGGTTCCTGTGAAAAGCGTTCTGATGGATGTTGTTGTTGCTGACATACCCCCCAAGTATGGTATGTTGTTTTCCAGGTCTTGGGGAGGTAAGCTCAGAGGATCTCTTCAATTGGACATGACATATGCCACAATCCCGGTCTTTGGAGAACAATTCACATGCTTATATAGAGAAACGAGGATGGCGTTTACGGTAAGTGATCCGTCAAAACCACAAAACTAACTTGTTTATATTGCTGATCATGATTTAGGGAATTGTATTCTATCTATTGATGATGGTGTATATGAGTGTGTTGAGGATTTCATAGTACAAAATAGAATAGAGAATATAAAAGAAAATGTATATAGTACTGGAATTTGGAAAATGTTTTTCGATGGTGCTACGTCATGTGAAAGAGCAGGAGCATGAGTACTCTTTGTATCACCCGGCAATGAGTTTGTTCTCCCTTTCTCTTACATACTGCAGTGGAACATAGACTACACAAATAATGTGTGCAAGTACGAAGCCCTGGTATTGGGACTAGAGGCTCACAGGAAACTGAGCATAAAAAAATTGGAAGTATACGGAGATGGGGAATTAATCGTGAAGCAAGTAAATCAGAAGTACCAGGCTAAACACCCGAGATTGAGATCTTACAGAAACTGTGCCTAGGATTTCATGGAAAATTTCTTCTCATTGGTTAAGATACATTACATTCCTTGTACAGAAAATCTATAGGCCGATTCATTAGCCAAAGCAGCTTCAAACTTCATACCTCCCACGAATTTCAAGTAAAATTATCACATAGAGGTGAGGCACAGACCCTCCATACCAAACAACATACAACACTAGCAAGTGTTTGAGGATGATGAACAAATCAGGAGGTTCCTCAAAATGGTGGATGACTTTGCTGAAACGCACATAGACCAAGAAAACCAGAATGACCAGGATTGGATTATGCAAGAGGGAGAAGACCCACAAGAGTTCCAAGATAAAATTGTGAATCATCGCATGTTAGTGCTAAAAAATAACCAAATCCCTAAAGGTTTAATCCCCCTAGAGAGATTATTCGACCAAAATGACATACCTCTAAAATCCACCTTGCAACCTCAACCAGAAGAAGTCAAAGATTGTGATATAGGCACCAAATAAGGGCCTCAAATAGTAAAAATATCAAAGTATCTTCCTCCTAAGATGAAAAGAAAATATGTGGAATTACTCGAGAAATATAAAGATGTTTTTTCTTGGTCTTATGATGAGCTGAGAACTTACGACACCACTATGATCGAACATAAGATTCCTTTAAAGCCAGGTGTTAAACCTTTCAGACAGAAGCTCAGGAAAATCAATCCCATATTATTACCCATGGTCGAAAAGGAAGTAAAAAAGATCTTTGACTCTAAGATAATTGTACTACTTAGGTACTCTAAATGGGTAGCTAACCTGGTCCCAGTTAGGAAGAAGAGTGGAGAAATCAGACTGTGTGTAGATTTTAGAAATCTAAATAAATCCTCTCTCAAAGACAATTATCCACTACCCAAAATGGATCATGTTTTAGAAAAAGTGGTGTGAGAAAACATAATGTCAATGATCGTCGATTTCTCCGGTTACAATCACATTGCTGTTAATGAAGACGATAAAATGAAGACAACATTCACCACCCCATGGGGTACATTTATGTATGAAAAAATGCCTTTTGTTTTGATGAATGTAGGTGTTACTTTCCAGCGAGCTATGTATATCACCTTCATTGGTGAAAGAGATAAATTCGTTGTTATCTATCTAGATGATCTGACCATTTTTTCCAAATCTGATGAAGATCATCTTGTACACCTCAAGCAAACGTTCGAAAAATTCCGCAAATTTGGTTTGTCTCTGAATCCCAAGAAGTCTCACTTTGCGATGCAAGAAGGTAAACTATTGGGCCATATTGTGTCTCTAGATGGAATTAAAATTGATCCTAAAAGGGTCAAAGCTATAAACACTATAAATATTCCTAGAAATGTAAAAGAAATTCAGTCATTTTTAGGAAAAATATTTTTTTTAAGAAGCTTTATCCCGAATTTTTCTAAAATCATGAAATTGATCATAGATATTCTTAATAATAACAACGAATTCAAATGGATGACCGAAGATAAAGCGTCATTTGCGCGTATCGAGAAATTTATAAGCGAAGCACCTATATTGGCAAGCCCTAATTATCTAAAAGAATTTTTGATTTTCTCATTTTCATTCGAACACACAGTTGCCGTAGTACTCCTCCAGAAGAAAGAAGAAGGTTTCGAGCAACCAATAACATTCTTCAACAAAATCCTCAAAGATATAGAATTTAAATACGACATAATGGAAAAACAGGCATATGCTATGGTGAAGGAACTAAAGGATTTCAGGACATATGTATTACATTCCAAGATAATTGCATAAGTACCTACTAGTTCTGTAAAAGACATATTGGTTCAACCTAATAGTGATGGGAAGAGGGGTCGATGGCTTGCTAAAATTCAAGAATTTGATCTAGAGGTGAAATCGGCAAAGCTTGTAAAGGGACAGGGTTTGGCCAAGCTATTAGCTGAGTCAAATTTTAGAGCTCTTGGTATAAACAACCTACAAGAATATGAAGGGTGTGTGGACATAGATGAACTTGATGACCAGATAACTACAAATAGTATCGAAGAAAAGTTCGCATCTTTGGGTTGGTATAAAGACATATTATTCTATCTTCTGTCTTTGAAATGCCCAAATGATATATCTTTGTCTAAAGCTCAGAAATTGAAATTGCATGCAGTAAAGTATTGTATTTCAGAGAGCCAATTGTATTGGAAAGACCCTATAGGTTTTCTACTGGTTTGTCTAGTGGAATCAGAGACCGAAAGGGTCGTAAATGAATTTCACAAAGGGGTGTGCGGAGGACATCATGTGTGGAGAGAAATGACCTATAAAATTATGAGAGCAGGATATTACTGGCCTAAATTGTTCGTAGATGTAAATGCCAAATTCAAAGCCTCTAATTCCTACCAATTATTTGTAGGCAAGCAAAAATTCCCAGCACTACCTTTAGTCCCGGTTAAAACATAATCCCTGTTTCAACAATGGGGGTTGGAATTTATAGGAGAAATTAATGAACATTTCAGTGCACAACACAAGTGGATCCTAACCACTACGAAATATTTCACAAAATGGGTGGAAGCCATCCTGACTAAAAAAGCGACAAATTCAGTGGTGATAGAATTCCTGGAAGAAAACATATTATCAATATTTGGCTGCCCCCGAAAGATAGTCACAGATAATGCCCAGGCATTCCAATCTATGGAAATGGTCAACTTTTGCCAAAAATACAATATTATACTGGGTCGTTCTATGACATACTACCCCCAAGGTAATGGATTGGCTGAATCATCAAACAAAATCCTGATCACCATAATTAAGAAAGTGTTGAACAAAAATAAAAAGTTCTGGCATGTGCATTTGAAATACGCCTTGTGGGCAAATCAGATAGGCACCAAGAAGTTGATTGACACTTCTCCATTTCAAATGGTATATGAAATGGACGCAGTGTTACCCATAAATCTGTCCTTCCCTGTGATGAAGCTTTGGCAACATGAGAAAGAGGAACCAAATCACGTCACAAGAAGAATAAACCAGCTGATTGAAGTTCAGCAAAACATAATCGAAGTGGATGAAAGACTTTAGAGATATAAGGACAAGATGAATGTTCTATTCGATCATAAAGCTAAAGAAAAATATTTCCTCCCTAGCGACTTGGTTTTTAAATGGGATGCTAGGAGGGAAGACTCGACAAAGCATGGAAAGTTCGACCATATCTGGTATGGACCATTCAAAGTCCCAGCTTCTGAAGGGAAGAAATCATTTCTGCTAGAAAATTTGGACGGCGAAATTCTCAATGCCCCTATCAATGAGCATTATCTGAAGCACTATATGCAATAAATGATTTCTAAAACCCCACTGTATATACCAGTTTGTGTTTTCTATTTTTATCGCTTTTCGGTAAGTTTTATTTTCACCGCAAATAAAGCAGGTTAATGATCTCCTAGAAATACAATATAGAATACTAAACACATTGAATTCTATTAATCTTGAAGCCCTGATGATTTTTACGTTGCTATCTTGTAGGATGCTTGTCTGCAGCTCGAACATCAAAAAGAAGAAGACAAATGGCCATGTATTAGGAAATTGATTCGCCCAGAACATGTGATAAAAAAAATGGTTTACTAAGATGAGAATGAAATGGTAAGGCAAAGGTATGACTTCCCGAAATATCTATGTTTCAAATGAATATCACCTAGGTGTGACAATGGTATCATAGGTATGAGCATGTTCGTCTGACGTATTATCAAAGGAACACAATTTTACTGTGAACTATGAAGGATCTTTTTGGATAAGATAAAATTAATTAAAATTCAGAAGAAGTAAAGCAACCTCAAAGAAAGGATCCCAAGACTCAGGATTGCGTAACCATAGCTATGTTTATGAAATCCAAAGCCCTCTCTATCATCCCTTTCCAGCCTATGGTTTTTCTTGACCCCATATACTTTCTCATGATCTCCACAGAGGAAAGAGAGGTTACACTTTAGCTCTAAAAGCTGACAAATGGATTTCTTAGAAGAAAGTATATCCCTCACAACTCCTCATATCCTACTGAACTAAGATATGCATAGGCTAATCCTAACTCTCTTATTTATTTCAATAGATTTTAATGATTAGTCTTTCTCAAAAGAAGGCCCCTGGAAATAAATTCTCTCATAAGTTTGCCTGCAGACTAAGATGTTTTGAAGGTCACAAGAAAACTGATCCAGAGTAATCAAAGTGAGTTAACAGACCTCTGTTGCGAGATTATACATAGATATCACCCCTTGTATACTTTATACTAATTAATTGCCCCCACTTCATGTCAAGAAAAATATAAGACAAATGGTGAAAGGAAATTCATAACTTATTGCCCCCATCTAGTCCAAAAAGAGATGATGAAAGGAAATTCATAAAATGATTGCCCTCATCTTAGAATTTAAATGCAAAATAACAAATTGAAGTGGTGAAAGGAAATTCAATAAAGGGAATCATATAACTTCACCAGGGTACTGAATAGGCTCGCTGGCAGTGAAGTAATGTCTAAGATATCTGTAAGGCTATTATACATGAATTATAATGTACTCTGGTAATTGGTTTTCTTTGAAGCTATATCTACATCCCTAGTTCATGCAGGTTTCCCTAATTAAAAACATTGAAATCACTTCACCTTGATGCAAGCAAGATCAACGGAACCTGTTAAAATTCCTAAGGTTGTTTTGATTATTTTAAGCAGACCCAAAATTAGTATCAGGGAAGAGGAAGTCATCGAATGAACTAAAATTGATATTAGAGAGTGACCAAGCTTCAAAAGCTATCAAGGGATAAAGATGAAACCTCCTTTTCTTTCTGTACCCCTTTTCTAATTTTTTTTTGCAGAAGCGAACCAATGACTCCATTTACCCAATAAAGGCATGTGGTCTACTGTTCTTCTCGTCCCGCAGGGAGACGAGATCCCTAGTTGGAGCCTATGTTGAAGCAAAGTTTATTTTTCTCCTCAAACCCCCAAAAAAACTCATTTGTTCTTTGGTTATGGAGCCGCCCCCAGCTACGAAAAAGAGTCAAGGGTCCTTCGAGATTTTCGGGTTTCAGAGTTCGGCTAGTTGCAAAGTATGATTTTTGATAACAACTCCCAAGTCCTGGTACCGAATCCTCGAGTAAGTGATTTCTTAAAGGGAATCAACCGATAAAAAATAACGATTAAAAACATTAAACGAATTTCTAATCTTGTCGCGTGTCTCTTTTTCGGCCTTCTCAACTTGAGCTGCATTCCAAAATCTCGATGCATTTTTCTCGAGAGTCCCTCCTTAATCATGATTAATTAAGTGCTAAACATATTTAATGAAGTGTTAAGCAGCCGTGATTCGGGAAATCAAAGACTCAAACTCAGAGCTTCTTAAACCCTGGCTCCCGAAGTCACGGAATTCTTAAAAAGATAATGCTTTGTTTAATTAAGGGGTAAAGAGGTTAAGTGATAATAAATCCCATCGTGATTTCACGATTTGGGATTCTTGGCATTAAAGCATCGTCGAAGTCTTGATGCCCCTTTTTCCAAAAAGGAAATACTAACCCCTAATCATGATTAATTGAAAGGTTAAGAAGAGCGATTAGCGCCTAAGCAAATCTCATCGTGATTTCGCGATTCAGGATTCACTTGTGTCATGCTTCTTGGGGACACTGTGCTCAAAACTCTGAAGCATGAAAACCTGAAAGTGTTAATAGCTTAAATGTAATTAAATTAACTCTAAAACATGATTAATATTAAATGACTTTTTTCATTTCACGATTCGGGAATTTTCGATGACATTCCTATCGAAACTCCAGTTTGAAATTGCCGATATATGACCAATATCTATAACGGATTAATGGAAATATTTTATAACATAAAGTGCATATCTCTAGGCATATCTTCCTCATTAAAGCTTTAAATTTTTATCGTCTGTATCTGTACGCTCAAATTAAGACGAGTTAAGGGTGAATAAAGGCTTCATATTTTGATTTTGATTCTCATTAGCAACATATTATCAATGTGTGTTCAAAGGAAAAAACTCATCCCTCTTCCTCTGCAATAGGTACTCATTTTTCATCAAGCATCATGGCACCCAGGAAAGCTTCAAAGAAGAATGAGGAGGGTAGTGATAGCGCAAATCTGAACACAGAAGTTTTATTTGATACCACGCCACATGCTATAGATTCCATTAAGTCCTGGTTACAGATTTTCGACAATTTGGAGCGCGAGATCATAAATGACCCAAAGGTTGGCGGATACGTTAAGGATGAAAATAAATTCAGAGATATAGCGGAGGCCTAACTCCATAAAATAGCTACGCGGACAAGACTCATGTCGTACAATGACATGATACACTGGGCTCTGATGAGCACTGATGTGCAGACCAAGAGCATCGTCAATCATCAAAAATTCATCGTCGACTCCTTCAGTCCAGAACATATTTGATTAATGTACAAGCTTTCCCCTATTACTAAATATGTTTATAATTCTAAATTCATAAAATAATTTCAACAGGAGGAATGCACATAGTATGACCAAACATATCCGGATAAAATCAGAGAATGGTGGGGAATTCTTGGAAAATTCAGAGCTGACTCCAATAGTATTTATGCCACTGCATCAATAAACGAGTATATGGTTTATGTAGCCATGATGTTGTGTATATTATTCGAGAGGAAAAGCCCCACCCATTTCCCAGTGGAGTGGGTGCCAATTATGCATGAGGTTATTGAGGGTTTCACTTTCAATTGGGACAAGATTTATCAGAAAACCTAACCAAGGAGATTGCTGAATATCAGATGGAAAAGTCAAAGGGAAAACCTGCATCGTTCTACAAGTCTGCATACATCATGGATGCCCTCTGTTATATTACCCCCTTCCTGTTAATGAACTGGAGCTAGAATCCCTCCTATGCAGAGCCTATCCATTTCTATCATTCTAAACTGTGGGAAGAAAAGGCCAAGGATTTCTTTTACGAAATTTGTGATTATTTGGTAATTACTTTGCATCAACTGTCATATGGCCTTTCCCCTCAGTTTTCAGAGAAAATCATGGAAACCTCAAGGCAGTTGCAGATTGGTTTATCGAAAATAATTTCTCTTATGTCAGGGTCTTCAGAAGTTCAATTCCCCCTCATGCTCTCCCTAAATTCCTCCCTGCCAGATTGGTGTGCAAAGAAGTAGTGTACTATATAATAAAAGGAGGCATTGGTACAGAGTTGAAATCTGTTCAAAAGAAATTTTGGCTGGTTTTTCCTGTGTACATTGGGAAGTTTTCACTGCTAAATTTCGGTCATATCAAAGTGGAAGCCACTGCATTAGAAGACATTAAGCTGGTAGATATTGAGATCAGAAATCATGAACCATATTGAATTGTGGGAAATCACATGGCTCATTGTAACCTAAAAATGTATGAGCATGAAGACTCCCCCTGCGATGACATATTTAAAGGGGCCAAGACATATGATGAGATATTGGAAAGGGTCCAGGCGTTACCCTTCTGACCTGCAAACTAGTTTTCTTACTTTCCATAACCATCGACAAAGTGGGTTACCGAAAATACTTCAAGGGGAATCAACAAACCCTCCTTCAGAGAAAGAGAAGACAGCTCCAGGATTCGAATCGAGATCTCAAGGGAAAGGGTCTGCAGAGGAGCATCTGAAGGATCCCGAAGTGTCTTCGCAAGGGCCAAAAAATTCACATACTAAGCACTCAACGTCCGAAATTGATTCCAAATCTGGGATGCCTCCAAAATTGGGTCAAAGGATCCCTCTTTTAACATCAACTATTGCAGTTGATACTCCCAAAACAACAGGAGGAACTCAACCTACAAAATTGGGTAGTCCTATTGTATCATTGACTCCTTTGCAGTCGACTTTTGGAACTCCATAGCCTGAGGCGATATATGTAAGCGACCTTTATCCTATCTTGAGAGAGGATATCCATTCCTCTGACTACTTCTTCAGTAGGAAGAGGAGGGTTGTAGTAAAATAGGAAATGCATCCAAGAGGAGATACAATGGTGAAAAAACACAGAGTGCTTGTATATGGGCGTAACCTAGAAGAAGAAGAGTTCACCACAGAAGTAGCAGGCTCTATGGGAGCTTTGGAAATGAAAAAACTATTTACAGTGGAGAATATGAGAATGAGGTTGATACAGAAAGATCAAGTGATAGCACAGTTGGAGAGTCAAATTAAAAACACTGAGGAAATTATCAGAGAAGAGATAAATAAAGGGATTGAGCAGGCCACAACTACCGACAAGAAGGAAATTCGATTGCTTAAAGCAAGTCTAGATGAGGTGAACAAGAAAATGCAAATGATTCAAGTGTAGGTTATTCGACATGAATTGTTAGTGAGAAAGATACAAGTTGGAGTGAAGTCTATTGAAAACCAAGTTGTGAGCATGAAATCCTTTCAAGCCCAGGCACTAGAGGTGCATGCGAAACTACAAGCAGAACAACATGGTATGCTTATTAATATTGAAACTATCCAGAACTACTTCTTGGGAATAAGCCATTCATTAGACAACATTTCTCTCAAGGAAAGGGAGGCCACAAAAACCCGTGCTATGTTCCAAAAGGCAGTAGTATTTTTGTCTAGAGAAGAGGCACCAGAAACACCAAAGTTGACCGTCGAAGAACAGATTAGGGGAGACATCGTATTAAAACATGGGAGACCTGATGGATTACTGAGAGGGGGGGTGAATCAGTAATAACGTAATTATAATCCTTTTTCTTCAAATGTTATATCAATGTAGAATTATTATCCAATAATGAGCAGTAATAAATAAACAATC
>JZKD02S2390816.1:950084-968116 GCA_000966675.3 Picea glauca | reverse complement strand
CCACTTTGATTACTTTGACCTTTTGGGGCTTCTAGATGACATATGAGGGTCCTCCAACTTCGTAAGGCCATAACTCTCAAACCGTGAGGAGTTATGTGGCATTCTACATACCACCGGAAATGACATGACAAGAACTATCCATCTAGGATATTTTCCTTGACAAATTCACTTTCCTTCATATCATTATTCCACAATTAAGCATGGGTTCTCTTACTCCACAAAGAGTCTTTGTTACCCATGATTTTGGTCATCATGATGATTTATTGATGATGGTGTACTCAGGCTCTTCATAAGAACTTTCTCCTGAGAAAAATTTATTTTCATCTCTTCCAAAAAACTCATTTTTGAAGACTGTTCCCAGGCTACTAGTATATTTTTCTGCGAGAATGCATGATTCTCATAGGCTTCCTTAAGCCAGGGTGTGAGAACTTCACACTGTGTTAAATTGCTAGGGTGAAAACTCTTTCTAAAGCAAGGAAAAAGATGAATTCTCGATGCTTCTAGAAGGGAATCTTCTAGAAGGATGAGATGGCATTCGAATGGTTATCCTAGTACTGGATTCCCTGATATTTTGGGATCATTCTTATCCAAGTAACTAATTCATTATCTTCTATATATTGAGAGAGTTCTCATGGAAAAGGTTAAGCAAGGTTAAGCAAGATTCATTGGAGAATTAGTGAAAGAATTGTGTGAAGGACTGAAGCTATAAGAGCTTGAAGACTCCAGCAAGTCTGTCAAGAGGATTTGATCTTCTTCATGCAAGTGAGCAAGTGTGTGTGTCAGAGCCAAGGGCCATCGAAAGAAAGTTTGCGACATCAAGGCTCAGGTTGTAATCTTTACTTTCCATTAATATGATACAGTAATATGTCCCTTTCCCATAAAGCTATCTCCACTTTATTGTATAATTCCTTGATCATATACATAGATTGAATGTTGAATAGATTGTACTTTCTTCACTTTGGTTGGTTTGTGTTGTCTTGATCTTGATTGCACAAGAGCACTGGAGCAAAGCGGGAGAAACAAAGACCATAGGAAGCGATAATAAGGTATGTCATTTGTTCTTGCCTCCTATTTAATTTAGTAGTCAAAATCTAGGGAAAGAGTCATGTTCTGTCTTGCTTTGTTCTAGATCCAGGTGGATCTAGGGAGATCGGTTAGTGTCCGCACCTACGGATTTATCCAATAAGAAAATTGTTGACTCCATTGGGGAACATCCCATTTTCTTTATGGCTTTTGATATTTTTCTGTGGCCATTTTCTTTGGTTTCACTTTTCTCCTATCCTATCAATCTCTGAGTCTTCAGGATATCCTGATAGACCCTCTAGGTCCAGAAGCCTTTTTCAATTTTGCTTCATTTTTCAAAATTTTGACTATGTTCAGGCATTCTCGGACTGTACTTCATTGTAGCCTGTGAGAATAGGTAGAGTTTTCACTCTTCCTTTAGGTTTCAGTGTGAGGTTCTTGCACCCTGCTCAAGGGTCACCTGCGAGAATCAGTGATTCTCGCAGTGTGTAATACTGCCTGCCTGCGAACTCATTTTGTCAAGAATTTGGATTTGAATTTTGGTTTTTTCAACTGCCCAGATCAATTTGATTGCCTTTTATGAGTTTCTTGGACCACTGATTGATATCTTTCTTGTCTTTGTTTGCGTACATGAACAGTCTTAGGGTTTCAAGGTATTTCTTGTCATTTTGTGTCTTAACTTTCATTTCTTGACTTTTCTTGGCAAAACCATTCTCTCTGACTTCAGAATCTGAGTCTGTTTGATTAGTTAAGAACCAGTGATTGGTTGAAAGTTGAGTACTTGTTTTTTCTCATTTGCTTATTGGTTTGAAAGACCATTTTCTTTTGCATTTGAAAAGACTACTTTAGTTTGCTCTTTATTTTTTCTTTCATTGAAAGAGTTGATTGAGTTTGTCATTGCTTGTTCATTTGGTTTTTGATTTTCTGTACTCTCTCTGTCATAGTGTGGGTCCTTTTTGAAAAGTAAAAAAAAAGTTTTTCTTTCAAAAAATTCTTTTCATTTTAGAAGACATTGAAAATCAAATTATTAAGATTGTTGAAGTATTTGAAAAAGACATATTATCGAGAATTGTCATTTGATAAGTGATTGTTTGCATTTTCATTTTAAAGGAAATTTTGCATTGTAGTTCAAGGTTGATCTGGAAAACTTTTTCTCTCTCCCATACATAGGATTCATTGAACGAAAAGTGATATATTTCATTCTCATCCTTGCATTGTTGGGTTAGAGTCATACAACATAAGTTTCACTTCCATTTCCTTTGAGTAAACAACAACTCTTAATAACACTGCATACTCATAAAATTTATCTAGTAACTCTTTTCTAGGGCTCTATTACACCAACATTTAGCTAGGTTAGCGCTTTGGAGTAGGAAGAGAGATACATTCTCCAAAAGCACAAAACACACAATAGCATATTATGTTAAGGAGTGTTAAATTCCATTTGCAACATCTTGTCCTGGGAAGCCCTTCTCACACAAGGGTCAAACACTAGGTTGCATTGATATTGGCAGAGTTACTCACCCTACTTTGTTGATATCAGTGTAGAGATTGCACGTATTACAGGGATCACTCGGAGGTATACCCACAATGATGAGTGGAAGCCTTTTGAGTTTATTGCGGGCTAGATACCCTGCCTTTGTGTGTGGATCGGACTGTCGACTATTCCCCTAGGATTTATTGTTGTTGGTGGTGACCTTTGTGGCCTATCTTTCTAGGCTCTTACCCAAGGTGACTGTGGAGGGGAAAGTTTTCACGGTACCTGGAATTGACATTGACCAAACTCACTCGGGCTCCTTGGAAGGTATACCCATGATTATGTGTGGGAGCCTGCACTAGGGTGTAAGTCCGTTAAGCAGGTCGTCAGCGTAGCTTTTTCACCCTAGCCCCGCTCCTTCTCGTCTCGTTGTTGTAACGTTGGATTTCATCACCAACTAGTGGCTTCGAAATTAGAAGGTCATGTTTGTTTGGTGTTGCTTCCTAGCTTTTGTTTACTAGCGCGTGTTGTTTGTTTCTCAAAGTTGACCATAGAATTTTCTTCGTGAAGTTTGTCACTCGTTTACAATAGCTCCTCCACATCGTTCACATAGAATGCAGGGTTTATCTCCAGAGCATCTGGACGGTTCTCAACCCTTACCTACAGTTACACCTGAGGGCTCTCCTATGAAAAGTGAATCCACAGTCGTCACCACACCACAAGTGGAATGAACTGACTCTCTAGAACGTTTTCGAATTACAAATACTCAAGAGGATTTTTGACTTCCCAGTGATTCTCAGTGCCCTTTTAGATGACTGAATTCTTCTAGAGAATTAGTTGTTACCTCTTTTGGATCACCTGTTGGGCCTTTTCCCGGCATAGAAGGCCAAGATCCTTTTTGGTCTACATGTGTTTTCCGACGAGACCTTTTTGGTCCAGCTTCCCCTGTGATTTCTGAGATTAATCCACCTGTGATTTCCGAAATCTCTAAACTAGAGACAGTACCATTGACTACTACTTATCACTTTACTATCCCTACTGAAATGGCCCATCTTGTAGATACTACGAGTGTCCCAATCGGGTTCACTACAGCTGGTCTTCCTCCTATAAATACCCAGCGAACGCCCAATATCACTCCAACACTACTACCCAGATACCATGCGTTGAATTCTTTATTGAATGCTTCTATTCCAACACCTCTGCAAACCCCAACCAGTTCTCCAGGTGGTCCTTCTCTTCCTGGGCATCCTATTCCCAGTTTTATTTCGACACTCCCTCAATTTCCTTCTGGAAATCCTAATCCTAGTGGCACTATCCCGTCCATTACACCAAACTTGCAGATTCCCGTTGGTGGACAAGGTGGAACGATTCCACTTCCTCTTACCGGACACTTTCCAATTACTACACAACCTTCGCTTGTGACACAACATCCGATTGGAACTCTGTCTACGATAGGGGGACCAACCCCACCTTTTGGACAAAATATACCTCCCTCTTTGGCCCAGTATTGGAATCAGATGATACAAAATCTTCCTCAAACGACTGGGGGGCAACAGTTGCCTGTCCCTACTATAGGCCAACCATATCTAGGTATACCCAATCCTATTTGGGGTACGAATGCTCAAACTCATGTCCCCACTCGATGTTACAATCCCTTGAGTTACTATCCTCTCCAACCACCACCAAATCTGCATGGGTCTTCTCATAATGTGCAGACTACTTACGGTCTTACTAGTTTGCCTACAGGGCTTCTACCCCAAAGCCACCAATACCCGTAGGTGAATCGACAGTTACCTTTTCTTGCTACTTTGGATTTGCCAGATTTGTCTAGGATTTTAAATGATCCTATTCGTCACTCTCCTCAATGGCCTACTATGCCAGCCAAGCTTCCTTCGGACATTCCTAAATTCGATAGTAAAGTGGGAGAGGACCCAAACAATCACATTATGACTTTTCACCTATGGTGTTCATCCAATTCGTTGATGGATGACTCTATTCGTTTACGTCATTTTCAACGAACCCTTACCGGTTTTGCTGCAAAGTGGTATATTGAATTACCCCGAGGTTTCTTCTCTGACTTCAATACCCTCACTATGGATTTCCTTACACATTACCAGTTACCGATCTGTTACGATACTGGGACCGAGATTTTGACTTCCTTCAAACAGACTAAAGGCACTCATATATCTGATCACATCCATGAGTGGCGAAGGAGACGACGTCTCATTAAACTTGAGCTCCCTGATCAGTTACTGGTAGAATGGTTTACAAAATCATTTGTGAATGAAATCAGTAAGGACATTGCCATGGGTGGCGTTGTCATGGAAGAGCAAGCTATAAGTCGTGCTCAGTATCTTGACCTCGTTTATTCACAAATGGGAGCACTTTATGATTTACTACCTGAATTACCTCGTCCTAATGCTTCCAACACTTCAACTACTCCAGCTGCCTTGCATGCGGCTGATGGTGTGATTGGTACTGCCCAATCCCAATCTCATTCTATTTCAAGTACAAACCCTAATTCTGCTTCTTCTAATGTTCAAAATGCTCCATCTCCTGCCACTCCCACCGGCAAAACTTCTTAGGTAAATGCCATCCAATCTACTCCAGCCAGTAAAAACAAATCTAAAAAGGGGAGAGGCAAGAATAAGGAGGGCAAAAATAATCCTCAAGCAGAGCAACCTACAACTAATCCTGTTGAATATCAGGATAAGTGCAAACCATGATACCCTTGCCTTATCTGTGGTGATGATCACTACACGAAGGATTGTCCACGATGTGCCGAGGTCACTAAGTTCCTTCAGGGAGCCCTGAAATCCCCTGCACTGGTTGTTTTGTCCCAACCCTTCCCGTCTCAACAATAGGCTCAGTTGGTCATCCATGACCAACCATCTTCTTCTACTACATCATATGTTTTGATGTGTACTAGTCATTCTAAGTAGAAAAACGTTGCACTCATGACTAGAGCCAAAGATTATACTCCATCTAAGGAGAAGGTTGAAGATTTACCTCCTGATTTGGTACAACCCTCTCCAGCGACTCCACCTACTAACAATCCTCTTCATCTCGAACGACCGAGCCTTGACACATTTCTGCGACCCCCCCCTAAGGGTGTCATTCGGAAATCAACTTTCAATCCTCATGCTCATGTGGCCTAGAACTACAACATTGTTGAAGATCTGGCCTAGGCACCTTCGGTGATGTCAGCCCTTGAAGTCCTTCAGTCTTGTCCTGCACAAAGGAAGGCACTGTTGAAAGCTATAGGTGGAATTGACCCGACGGATATGAATTTAATAGTCTTTGACTTGGAAGATCACATTCCAAGGTTACCCCCTCAACTCACATTTCAAATCCAAGTTGTTCTCTCTAACAAGAACATTTGCCGAACTGTTATCGACGAGGGTGCCTCAACGTGTGTTATGTCTCTTTCTTGTTGCAAAACCATTGGCTCTCCTCCTTTAAATGAATCCCAGAACACTCTTAAAGCCTTCAATGGCTCTGGTTTTAATCCTTACGGTGTTCTTCCTTCGTTCCCCATCACGTTAGAAGGTAAAATGGTCCAAGTTGAGGTAGAAGTCTTTGACGCTCCACTTGATTATAATCTTTTGCTTGGCCATAGCTGGATCGATTCCATGCATGCCGTTGTGTCAACACTTTTTCGTGTAGTACGTTTCCCTCATCAAGGAAAGGTTGTTACCATTGACCAACTTTCCTTCTTCAATTCCGATACTCATACTGGCAACGTACCGTTTATTGCTAAAACTCCACCGGGTTATGAGAACGTCGGTGTAGGCCTTTTAAAGGACTCCTTGTTAATGGGTACTTTCCCCTTTCCACCGCCCGATGTTCCACACCCGTCAGTTGCTTCTATCAACATGATTTCCACCGTGCCTCATGAACTTCCTGCATCTTTCGACCCTTGGATAGTCCCTGACTTTGGAGATCATTTTCGTTTTGCTGATGTAATGTCGTTAAGTCCGGTTGAATCCACCTATCAGGCCATTCAATCGACAATATCTTTTACCCCTTCTCTAGATGAGTTGTCTCCCGGTCCTTTTCATGTTATTTTTCCTACTGACGAGATGATCATGTCCGTCATGGAAGATACCCCTTGGGACGATGGGCATCATCGTTCCATACTCTTTCTGGAACAACACACTCTTGAGAACTACCAACAGATTTCGACACCGTCGACCGTTGTTGTCATCTCGATCATTCTTGGGACTACACATGATGTGTTTGCTAAAGGGAACCTCAAAAATATATCTCCCATGATTCCCATTGACATATCCATAAAACTTGGGATTGTCAAAAATGTCCATATTGAAGCTTCGTGTTCCCCGGACAAAATCATCACCTATACGTCTCTTTTCAAAGAATTTTGTGACATATTCACCTGGAGCTGCGAAGAAATGCCAGGTATCGACCCTGCAATTGTTGTACATGAGATAAATACATACCCCGACACTAAACCCGTCTGGCAATGCCTTCGTCCAGTTCACCCACATAAAGCGACTGTTATCAAACTTGAAGTTGAAAAAATTCTGAAAGATGACTTTATTTATCTGGTGGCTCTTACAGAATGGGTTTCCAATCCTGTCCCAATTGACAAGAAAGGCGACAGTATTCGTGTATGTGTTGATTATAGGGATATTAACAAAGCTTGTCCCAAAGACAACTTTCCTACCCCCTTTGTCGATCAGATTGTCGCTGATTGCGCTAGAAGTGAAATCTTCTCCCTCATGGATGGTTTCTCTGGCTATAATCAAATTAACATTGCTCCTGAGGATCAACATAAGACTGCCTTTATTTGTCCTTGGGGTACTTTTGCCTATCAGAAACTCCCTTTCGGACTTAAGAATGTGGGCACAACTTTTCAACACGCCATATCTTACGCCTTTCATGATATCAAACACATCGTTCAACCATATTTAGATGATTTACCCACTCATTCGATGTGCAGAGTTGATCACCCTACCCACCTCCACGCCATTTTTTTTCGCTGTCGGTTCTACCGGATACGTTTAAATCCTCATAAGTGTGTTTTTTGTGTAGAATCTGGTCGTCTTCTCGGTTTTATCGTTTCACGTCAAGGGATCCAGGTGGATCCTATTAAGGTTGAGGTGATCCTTAATCTCCCTCCTCCTTCTACACTATGCCAGTTACAAAGTTTACAGGGGAAAGCAAACTTTCTTCGTCATTTTATACCTAATTACGCCGAGATCACTCGTGGTTTTACGCGGCTACTAAAGAAAGATTCAGATTTCGTCTGGGATACTATTGCCAACAATGCTTTTGAAGCTTTGAAGTTGTCCCTAACATGAGATCCGCTTCTCTTTCCTCCTGATTACAGTCGTGATTATTTCCTTTATCTTGTTGCCTCAGAATACACTATTGGCATGGTTCGCGTCCAAGAGGATGATGCGCACGACGAACATGTTATTTACTACTTGAGTTGAAGTCTCACACCAACTGAAATCAAGTATCAACATGTCGAAAAACTAGCCTTGGCTACCATTCAAGCCTTCCAACGCTTCTGGCACTATATCCTCTCACAGAAAACTACGGTGATTTCTCATTGCAACCCTATGCAACATATTTTGACACGTCAATTGCTAGCAGGAAAATACTCCAAATGGATTGTCATACTCCAGGAGTTTGACTTGGAATTTGATCGCCAAGTCCAAGAAATCCTTAGTTTTTGCTGAGTTGATATGCGATTTTCCTCACTTCGCAACGGAAAATGTAGCAGTTGATTCATTACCTGATGAATCTCTTTTCCTTATTAGCACTGACGATCTTTGGTATGGGGATATCATTATATATCTCCAAACCCAGACTTTCCAGCCTTCTTTGTCTAGTACTGAACGACGTCGCATATGCTATCAAGCTCGTCAATACATTATCCTCGGGGATACTCTTTACCATAGGGGGATTGACTCTATTTTTCGACGTTGTCTAATGTTTGATGAAGCTGAGAGAGTTACATCATTGTAGCAGTTGATTACTTTACGAAATGGGCCGAGGCGATGCCGACATTCGACAATACTGGAAAGACGTCAGCCTTGTTTCTTTTTAATCATGTCATAGCTCATTTTGGTGTTCCCCAAGATATCATCACTGATCACGGTAGCCACTTTAGGAATTTTATGATGTCTAAACTTATGGAAAAGTTGGGTCTTCGCCATGATAACTCAACACCCTATTATCCACAAGCTAATGGCCAGGTTGAAGCTATCAACAAAATTCTCATAACTATGCTTCGACGGATGATAGGAATTCATAAAACAAGTTGGCACACAATGTTGTTTTCGGCATTGTGGGCATACCAAATATCTGTCAAGTCCACTACTGGGTTTACGCCCTTTCAGTTAGTCTATGGTGTGGAATCCATTCTTCCTATAGAATGCGAGATACCCTCTCTGAAGCTAGTTGTTGAACTCCTACCCAACACTTCTACTGAAGAAGAACGTCTATTGTATCTTTTGCGATTAGACGAAACTCGACGTGACGCCACCCTAGTAATAGAAGCCAAAAAGAAACGTGTCAAGGCCCAATACGACAAGCATGTCAAGCTTCGCGTTTTTTCCGAAGGTGATCTTGTTCTTCTGTATGAACAGGATTGAGATGTGTTAGGAGATGGGAAATTCTAACCCATGTGGCGAGGTCCTTATATTGTTTGCCGAGTCTTGGAAAAATGAGCATATGAGTTGGTAGATTACGACGATATCCCTTTGAGTGAACCCAAGAATGGGTTGTACTTAAAGAAGTACTATGCATAAATCATCTGTGCACAAGTACTTGTATTTTAATGTATCATACTTTCTGTGGGTTACTATAGCTTTCTTTTGTCGTTATCTGGTCTCTGCCCTTATGTGATGTTGTGTTTGATTTTCAGATGTTGGAGTCTTCACTACCCTATATTGGCTTCACTGATGGTGCTAGCCATAGTACTCAGAACCTTGTTTTCGCTGCATGGGCAATTTATACCCCAACAAACGAACTTGTCTCTTTACGAGGTGTGTGCCTTAGTCGTGCAACCAACAACATTGTAGAGTATAGCGTCTTTATTGAACTATTGGTTGATGCTATCTCGCTCGGAATTTGTCATTTGGTTGTGGGACTTGACTCACAGCTTGTAGTACTATAGTTAAGTAATATTTACTCTATTCGAAGTCCTACTTTGTTACGGGTGTATTTGCAAATTCGCCTCTTGGAACGTTATTTTGATCACATTGAATATCAATATATTCCTAGATGTCTAAATACATTAATAGATGCATTGGCTAATTATGTATTGGACAAACATTTGAATCATTTATAAATCAAACACATCAAAATTCACACAATATAAAGTAAACCGGTAGAAGCTGTCTGTATATATAATGATATAAAAGAGTTTCTTACAAAAAGTTTGTCTGAAGACCAAAATGTCAAAATTTGAAGCTCATAGCTTCTACAAAGGGACGTCATAGATGACGTTCACGGTAACACACGATTTCCCTAGCAACCCTACGGAGCAGTCAACTCATAGATGCTGATACCCCTACAGTATGATGTTGATCGCGTTGTGGAACCTCTTCCAGAGTCATGTCTGGAATGTCTACAGTCAGGCCCTCTAGATTCTGTTCCACCACTTGGTAATCCTCAACATACTGTGGTGCTGCCGCTACCTCTCCTCGCTGCTGGATGGGAGAAGTGCCGGGAGGTTTGTAAGGTCCAACATATGTGTTATCAACAAACGATTTTGTATTAGTCTTCAGACGTATGTATAAAACAAAAACATTTGAATATGATAAAAATTCACAAAAACATTTGAAAAGGAAAAAGTGTGTGTACTTCTTACCAAGGTCTCCCCACTGAGCATCCTCTGGCAATGACAAATCCATATCTCCTCGGAAATCTAGCCCAGCATAAGCATAGTCATCAACCATCAACATCTGTGGTTGAAGCCAGTCAAAGAAAGTATCATCATATTTGATGATTGGTCCTGCTACGTGCAAGGCCATGAGCTGACACCATCTCAGCATCCGTGGACCCCTGGGAGCCAGTAAATTCCATTCCACCTGTAGTCTCAGTAATGGGACCAGCTCAAGGAAGAAGGATACCAGCAAAGATCTGTACCCAAATTGCTTCAGGTTGTCATGCCTACACTTGGTCAATTGCTTTTTTATACTGTGCAACACTGCATCTGCCCAGTTGAACACTCGAGGCTCAGTACACTCAATAACATACTGGAAGTAACTCTGTAATTCCATATGAGGAGCAGAACTCCTAGCCATCTGAGATATAGTGAATAGGATAGTACGGAGGGTCAAATCTTGTACCCCCCAAATCGCTACCTTTCCTTTCTTTCTCTCAGCCTCGGGAATGTAGTGTATGTGGCAATACTCACTCATCGGTAGCCCACCACCTCTACTACAGGTCAGGCTCACATAGTACCCCCATCAGGAAAATCCAGTCAAAAAGTAAATGTCCTCAATATCTAAGGACAGTGTGTGGACCCCTACATGAAACACCTGCTGTTCAGGGTCCCACATACGCACCAGGTACTCTAATAGTCTGACTTGGGCCCTCATGCCTGGGATGCGAAAGTACTTAAAGATCCCATAGTCTCTCAAAGCAGTTATGGTAGGTGGATGATTTTTGGCCATTGCATTGTCCTCTTCATGTTCCCTTTCGTGCCACTCAAGCACCATGTTGATGGCCAATTATCTGCATAAGGAACACAATAAGAGGATTAATAACTTTTTTCATGCTATGGATATCTTTCGTTGGCTAAAAATTTAAAAACTTTTTGGGCATTACGGTTCTCGTAGGTGCCCTGTGTTCATAGTGCGAGAACCTTGCAGGTGGCTTGAGGCTTACCTACAAGAATGCGTCATTCTCGCAGGTCCCGTATAGCCTGCCTGCGAGAATGGCAGTGTGCACATAGGGCTTGGAAAATCAACTTAAAAATACAAATTTAACCAATGAAATTACAAATTTAAACCATGAAAGTGTTAAGGACGAAGAGCTTACCTAACTGTAACAAACCGCTCGCTGAATGGTCTCTCGTAGCTCCCGCAAATTGATGCCAAACTTGGAGGGTAAAAGAGGGGTTTTTTGAGCTCAATAGTGGAAATGTAAAATGGTGTGGTAAAAAAGAGTATTTACTCATTTTATTTACTTTTACTATATCATTTTGGGTTTTTATGATTATTTATTGACTAAACCCTAATCCTTAATATCACGTTGAGTGTAACTCTTGCAGGCATGATGATTTTGATGATCAAATATGGGGATACAGACATGTTTTTCTTTGTTATCACATGTTTTTTATTGTTTTTTATGGTTTTTACATAAAACCTTGAGCATCGTTTTTGTCCGTTCTTGTGCTCGTAAATACATGAGAACGTGATCAAGCATACTTTTATCACTTTTTCAGGCTCAACAAGGTTATACAAAAAAGGAACCCCTCTGGAGTCCTCTTTAATCTCTTTTCAGACTCTCTAAACATGAAAAGATCACCGAGCGACCTTGCTATTTTCATGCTTGATAAAGTATTTGAAGTAAGCATCTGGTGAGCAATAATTTCTCTCTTTTTCAGTTTCATTCAGACTATTTTACAAAAAAGGAACCGAGAGAGTTCTCTTTTAAGTGTTTTTCCAAACTCTATAATCTTGAAAAACCTTTGAGTTTTCTATCTCTGGACTCGTTAAACAAACATTGACAGACTCGTGATGGAACCGAACCACTCCTTCTTAGGGTTCGTTAAACATACTTCGAGGGACTCATCCGAAGGATGAGCTTACATCAACAAGCATATGTTATTCTCCTCAAGATTGCGTAAAAATAAAGAGGTAATCACCAGAAATGGTGGGGGAAAATTTGGGAAAGGGATAGGTTTTCATCATCGTATTGATTGGCAGTAAGTGTCTCTCTTGAACATGACACCCCCTATTCATAATTTGAAGCCGATTTGGGAAATCCATTTGTCTCTCATTCAATTGATTACAAGGCCATTTCCTGTGTCGTCTTTGAGTCAATGCTGCCAAATCATTGGCCATGTCGTTCATATGTTCAAGAGAAGTCCATCTGAAACCTATATCGTGTCAACCATCTACAGTTAGCTATTCTCTCTATGTCGGCCTTCCCTGTGTCCAGTCCAATTCACGTCATCCTCTGTTTCACCTTCAAAATCTTTTACTCACTTCGTGTCATTGATGGGGCATACATCAAGGCCCTCCTATGATGAGTTTTGTTCCGTCAACTTCAACTCATTATCCGGAATCAAGACTTAGAAATTATTTGGTACCTTGGAGCTTGCATGTCTCAATGGCAGGTTTCCTCGCTTTCGACAATGGGTTTACATCATTAACCCCTAATTGAAAGATTCCATCAGATGTTTGACTTCAACTCATTTATTCACACTCGATGGATTGTACTATGGTACCTTGGGAGTCATTGATATCAATGGTGAATTCCCTCACACATGTTAACAGTTTCATCAGTGACCGGTAATCAAGTGGTTTCTACCATGTTCGACTTCAACACATGTAATCACATGGTTAGATTCGTACTTTGAGTGATGAGATTGAAGATCCTGGATATCATCTTTGTGATCCAAGTTGCGATGGAGTATGTATAATTTGTGACACATAGATCCCCTGTGTATGTCGCGTGGCTATGTTGTCTTGATTTGAAATTTTTTGCATAGATCCACAGTGTATTTCGGGTGGCTATGCTATATTTTGATGACATGGATCCATAGTGTATGATTGGTGGCCATGACCCAGTTCTACAATGTTATCCATCTATGATCTGAGTATGGGAATGCCTAGCTCAGAATTGATATATATGATATTCTGCAAATGCTTGGTTGTTTGCAGGTTTCCGATTAGATGTGCTCTTGGTTCTCAACACACACATGCAGCTTACAAAGTCTATCAGTTGTCACTGGTTCCCACCTCATACTTTGGGGGGCATTCTATTACCCATGATTTTGGTCATCATGATAATGTATTGATGATGGTGTACTCAGGCTCTTCATAAGAACTTTCTCATGAGAAAAATTTATTTTCATCTCTTCCAGAAAACTCATTTTTGAAGAATGTTCGCAGGCTACTAGTATATTTGCCTGCGAGAATGCATGATTCTCGCAGGCTGCCTTAAGCCAGGGTATGAGAAGTTCACACTGTGTTAAACTGCTAGGGTGCGAACTCTTTCTAAAGAAAGGAAAAAGATGAATTATCGATGCTTCCAGAAGGGAATCTTCTAGAAGGATGAGATGGCATTCGAATGGTTATCCTAGTACTGGATTCCCTGATATTTTGGGATCATTCTTATCCAAGTAACTAATTCATTCTCTTCTATATATTGAGATAATTCTCATGGAAAAGGTTAAGTAAGGTTAAGAAAGATTCATTGGAGAATTAGTGAAAGAATTGTGTGAATGACTGAAGCTACAACAACTTGAAGACTCCAACAAGTCTGTCAAGAGGATTTGATCTTCTTCATGCAAGTGAGCAAGTGTGTGTGTCAGAGCCAAGGGCCATCGAAAGAAATTTTGTGACATCAAGGCTCAGGTTGTAATCTTTACTTTCCATTTATATGATATAGTAATATGTCCCTTTCCCATAAAGCTATCTCCACTTTATTGTATAATTCCTTGATCATACACATAGATTGACTGTTGAATAAATTGTACTTTCTTCACTTTGGTTGGTTTGTGTAGTCTTGATCTTGATTGCACAAAATCACTGGACCGAAGCGGGAGCAACAAATACCATAGGAAGTGATAATAAGGTATGTCATTTGTTATTGCCTCCTATTTAATTCAGTAGCCAAAATCTAGAGAAAGAGTCATGTTCTGTCTTGCTTTGTTCTAGATCCAGGTGGATCTAGGGAGATCAGTTAGTGTCCACACCTATGGATTTATCCAATAAAAGTATTCCTGTGAGGGATTTCACCATAAGGGGACCACTTTGGATTTCATCCATATTTACTTCTTATCAACCATGACAAAAAAAAAATGAGTCATATTTACATCAAACACTATTGGGTCCATTACCCAAACCTTTGTGCTACGGGCCTTTCTTCAAGGGTTGACATCAATGACAACCAACCTTAATCAACAAGACCAATATAGCCGAAAGACATCAAATGGAAAGAGAAATTAAGGAGAAATGTGAAGAAGTGTTTGATAATCTAGACACAAAGTCATTGGGCATTGTTAGAGGTGATTGCCCTGAGCTATTAGGAAAGATCAATGTCACAAGGCATCAGCTTCATATCAAGGAAAGATGGAATGAAACCAAGCTCGAGATTTCACAAATAAAGCTGTTGGACAGTACCCAAGTGGACAAGTGGCTAATAAATCCAAATCTTTGTTTGTAGTTGACTAAGGTTGAGAAGAGGAATGTTGAAGACAGGCTGCCAAAAACTTAGAGAAAACTTTATGGGTTTGAAGCAAGGGATGCAACGAAACCCTCCATAATATTGGTGTAGTTTTTGAGCAGGTCTGTCGAGTGTCTTAGACCAAGCGAAGTAAGTGCTTCAAAGAAGTGACAAAGTAACACATGCATGATCGCTTCGTCCAACTGGTAGAAAAGTGAGAAAGTAACTGATCCAACAGTTCAAAATTTTATATTCTGTAATCGTTAACACCTAGGAGATTAGGGGAATACCAACCGATCTAGGGTTGATGAGTTTCTATGTATAAGTATAATTTTGAAAGATGAAGAAAAGGCTTTTTATTTTTGGCTGATTATAACGAGAGAAAATTTTCTTTGGTCATAATTAATACAAGGCAAATCACAAGACTCCATATTCCATCAATATTGAGTTATGTGTTTCTCCTGTTAGTTCGCTTTAATCATAATTTCCTTTATATCTCTTTGATGAACGCATGGATGCAATTTAGTACAACTTCTACTGTGGTGATCAAATATTTTAGTCATCTAATCATTTACAACTTTTCCTCTGTATCGACTACCAGCAGGTACAAGACCTGTGAATTATTTAGATTTCTGTATCTTACGCTTCATTAAAGTTTTTCCAGTCTATTTTCTTCTTTTTTCACAAAGTGAGATTCTTCCTTGATTGATGCCTCACATTGTTCAACAGCTTCATTTTTTCTTTCGTTTCATGCATTCTTTTCAAATCTAACTCAGATACGGAAAACAACCTTTGATTTTGTTATACTATTGATTCTGAATTCGAGAGTTTTTTTTTTTCTTATATAATATAAAATAGAAGCAACAACCTTAAAAGAAATAGATCCCCTAAAACTTTGCTCCTCTATGACTGTACCTATTGTAAGACAACCCAATATCGAACCAGGTCTCACATATCAAACCCACATTGCTTTAAACCTTTTTGATACCATCCTGAAGACTGCCACCATCCGGGTTGAACTTGAACGTTCATGGGAAGCCATTGAACATGATATTAGCATTCAGAAACAATTGGAAGCTAGACCAAGAAAGCTCAAAAATTATCCATAGCTTCTTTTCCTAAAAGTCGTTTTATCCTTTTTTATCATTTACCCTCTTTTTTTGATGCTTAGACTCTCTGATTCATAGCCTTAAGTACAAACTCTGGAACAACATCTTTTTGGCGTTGTTTCCAGGGACAGAGAGACAAAATCATTTTCCCTGAGAGAAGGACAATTGCAAGTTTCTACTCTTTGACAGTGAACAAAGAGTGAACACCTTCTAAAGGCTAAGTTTTATTATTGACTTGGTGATTCCATGTTTATATAAGTTGGCATCCGGTCGCAGGAACACTAGACAAAACTCAGATTACAAGAAGAACACTCCTATTTCCGATCCCAAAAAAATATTAAAGACAAACGGTCCCCTTAAGCAAACTACTGCGGTATACCAACCTAAGAACACACAATATAAGGCAAAAATTATTCTTAAAATTATAACTTCACAAGAATCTCCCACCCAAATCCTTTTCGGAGAAACGTTGGCTAAGACAGTCGAAGTCGAAACCCCGAACCTAGATCTAGTTTTCCCGGAAATTAAAATTGAGACTCATCCGACTACCTCTTGCATGAACGAAGGTGAACATCCTTCAGTAAAGCCTGAGTCGATTGATATCCCACCAACTCTCCAGTTAGATTTCCCGACCTTACAAAGTCTAGAAGAGTATATCATATACTTGGATTCCATGCCTTAGGGCTCCCCCGTTTACACCTCTTGCAAATCAGATGAGACGAGTCCTCATATCCCTTTCCCCTCTTCTTCATCTTTCCCACTTCATCCCAAAGAAGCCAAAGGATCGCTTTTCATCTTCCAAAACCCTCTTTATAATCTTCCAGCTACCTCCCCTAGGATATCTATGGCAGCTACCGGAGGAGCAGGGGCGGTCCAGGCAAACCCCCACCCCCACGCCTCAGGATTTTCACTAAAGTAGCTGCCAGGTATGCTCCTTTGGTCCTCCCAACACCACTTCATGGTTTACCTAGAGACTACATGAAGAACCTACCTAAGTTTACTCAGGAAGGAGACCTAACCGCGACCGAACATATAAATTTCTTCGATCAATTCTTGGATATTCTAGGTCTCGAACATGAAGATGTGTATTCGTGGTTGTTTGTCCAAACCTTCGAAGGACAGGTGAGAACCTAGTTTTGAAGTCTGGCCCTAGGTTCACCAGTATCCTATGATGCACTAGAAAACTCTTTTCTCAAACAATGGGGAGAAAGAAAAGATCACTTATACTGTTTAACTGAGTTTGGGTCTTTAAAGAAAAAGGGTTCAGAAACTGTTACTAAATTCATTCAAAGATTTAACAAACTATATAATAATATCCCAGCCGAAGTTAAACTATCCCAACCTGTAGCCAAGGTAACCTTTGTAGGAGCCTTCGAACCTGACTTTGTGCTGTTATTGAGGCAAAGGAGAGCAATAGACCTAACCCGAATGCAAGATGATGCCGTAGAAATCGATTCAAACATGATGGATTCTGGTAAACTAAAGGAAAAATTGGAAATGGGAAATAGAGAGATGAAACACTTTAGGGAACAAGTGGGACCCTCAGGGTCTTGGAGATCCTCAGATGATAAAATGGATGATATGGCTAGGATAATAAAAGATCTATCGAATAAAATCTCAAGGATGGAACTAGATCAATACAAAGCCGATCAATTCATTAAAAGAGAATTCAGAAGAAACCCTAATCCTCAGATACAACAAAGATAGATTAAAAATGAAGATCAAAAAGTTCAAACTCCCTTAAAAAATGAAAATTTTATAGGAGGGAATGACATGCAAGAATTTGAGGATTTAGAAGATGATATGAATAACATTGGTGATGATTTCCAAAAACCTTATTTGACTAGACAAGATTACGAGAAGTCTTTAAAGATAGAACACCGTTCAAATAAGGACAACAACATAAATAATACCGAAGATCCTGCTTGCCAAGGAATCATCGATACTATTATGGCTGAGCACCAACATAAGTATAATCTTATATCTAAAATTAAAAACATAACCCCTACCCAACCAAATAAAATCCCATCGAGAGGTGAAGTTTACGA
>JZKD02S2390816.1:847952-899343 GCA_000966675.3 Picea glauca | reverse complement strand
AATGAAAGAAATGTACAGAGACTGTAAAAATACAGAGTGAAAGACTCGCTAGAATGGTGGTAGCTTATCTCTGAGAAGAGATGTGACGGCTACTTGCATTCACAAGAAGATGGTTGCAATGAGGCTCTAGAGGCCTTTTTACAATAATCGGGAATGCCAAAAGTCCTAGACATCCAAAAAACCTAACCCTAGGAGATGAAGTGCCAAAAGTCATGTGGGCCCCGTTTGGGTAAGTTGGTGCATCAACTTCCCAGGGTCGTAACTTTTGCATACAATCTCTGTTTTAGGCGTGTGATAGCTCGTTGGAAAGGTATCATCGAGGAGATTCATTTTGGGGGCTCAATTATGCCTTTTTCTATCATTGAGAACCTATATATCGAAAAAAACTTCATTTAGGCCCTCAAAATGGCCCCGGAAGTTAAAACCTGCTAAAAATAGTAAATTGTCAAAATGGCCAGAAAACTGTTTTGAGCCATTTGGAAAAGGTGGGTGGCCCCCGATATCCACCTAGATCAAGATCAAAAAGGAATGGCTGGAGTAATTCCTTGTACATGTCGATGATGTAGAACTCTCTGACACAAACATCATAGGAAGCCCCTTGGTCACCCGGGTCGAGCATGTCAAAAAGAGCAGTGTGAAGAAGAAAAATAAAAAGGAAGAAGTCCAGATTATAGAGATTGATGGGGAGGATAGCACCTCTGAAGAAAATTGATCTGGCTCACTAGGAGAAGGAGGAGGCGAAGACCAAGTAGATGGACAAAGAGGAGGGGATGAAAGAGAAAAGAAAGAAGAAGGAGAAGCTACACTGCCTCAAGATCTCCCTGGTGGAACAGAGACACCGCAGAAGAGAAATGTTTCTCCAAAGAAACCTTTGGCAAGAAAGAAAACGTGTGTCAGTAAGCCCCAGTTGGAGGACCCATTCATAGAGGATGACATCAGTATAGTCCACGGAGCCATGGAGGATGCTTCAAAGGATATATTACAAAGATATGGAGCGAAGCAGGAGGAGTTGTATGAAAGAGTCGAGAAGGAACTAAATAAAATACAAAAAGATATTCGTTTGAGCTGCGCAGTACCTATTGCCCCTTCCTCATCGGATACTGCAGAGCTGGGGGATGAACCATCCCAATTAAGAAGACTTGCAGATGCAATAGAGGCTCAACTCCAGAAGGTCTAGGAAGAAAAGGAGAAGGCTACAGAAGCCTTGAAACAAGAGAAAGAGGAGGTCTTAGAGAAATTATGCGTAGCGCAGTACTATATAACCACCTATGAAAATGAAAAAGACAATTTTTGGGCACTGGCCTAGGAGGAAAAATTACATTTACAAAAAGAAAAGGAGCAATTACTCGCAAAACGAGCCACGATTAAGGAAGCTGTGAGAAAAGTATATCACTCTATGCCAGGTTTGTCATAGGAGGAACATGAGTCCATCGAGGCTCAAGTGGAGAAGCTTGTTGAGACCATATAACAGCTTCAAGAAAGGATAATAGAGTTATATATCTAAGCAGTGTCGAGCACTCTGCAAGAAGTGCGTGACCAGAGAGAAGAAGCCACCAAGAACGCAGTAGGAAGAATTAGAGCCCTAGCTTTAGAGTGTAAACAACTGAGAAATAGAAGTGCACAGACGTATGAACACCTCGCAGAAGATACATAACTAAGTAATTTGGAAGCACAGCTACAAGAGGCGCAACAGAAGGCATCCACCATGCAAGCACAAATGAAGTTACTCATTGCAGTCGAGATAATGAAAAGATCACAGGAGCAGTGCATAGTCCAACAATAGATTGTTGCCATCCAGGGTAGATTAATGGAAGTCACACAAAAGCTACAACTAGTGTAGTATGAAGCCTGCAAAGGGTTTGAATATATTGAAGGACAGGGCTCACAACTAGACCAAGTGGTTGCATCAATTGAACAGTGCCTAGAAGGGCCTGTTACATCACAGAAAATCCAGGAGCTTACTAAGCAGGAGGCTCAGGAGAAGAATCAATTCGAGGTAGCTCGAGCTAAGCTTGAGGCCTTTGAAGCAGAGTTTCCCAGACTTGAGTGACCCGGGATGAGTCACATGTGAGTGTTGGGGGCCTGTTGGCCCTCGACCAAGTTTTGAGGAAACCTTGGTCATGTTTGACCAATTTTTGGACTTCGACAGGCTGGTCGAAGATGGAGTGCCCAGGTAGAGCTGAGATAGAAGATCTTACTTGTTTTTTGGTCTTTGTGGACCCAACAAGGGGTTCATTAGGGTTTTTGTAATGGGTTATCGAATGTCGTCCCATGGGTTTACCCATGATTAGGCCTTTTTGTAAGGGATTGTAAATGTATAAATATAAGTAAGAATGTATGGTAGAAGTAGAAGTTTTGAGGCTTGCAGAGCTAAGTGCAATGAGTTGTGAGTTTATTTTTGCAACATAATGTGTATGTAAGGCTTTTTTATTGATAGAGGAGTTGGCTTTGTGCCTTGAACTAATTTTGGGAAGGAGGGTCTGGGGCTTAGTGCGCATATCTCCTGTCCTCTGTGAATCTTGGCTATGTGTCTTGGTGCATAGGAGCAACTAAATGTAAGAAAATTGGAGATTAATAAAGAAGACAAAGAAGTTGGTGGATGTAGCCCCACACTGGGGTGAACCACATATATCTTGTGTCTTTTGTTGGCTTTGTACTATGTTGCATTTGTCATTTATCTTCTTAGTGATTTTTTTATTATGTATAATGGATAGATCTAATGTTTCTTAGTGATTAGCGCAATTTATGAATGAATGCTAGATTTAACTCATTGCTATGTGCTAAGTGGTTGAGGTACTTAATCTTTATTGTTACTGCATCGATCTATCTTAGGATTTGTTTTGCAGTCTGATTAAAGCTAATGAACTAATTCATATTATCTTCTAAGTGTTGCTGGAATACTTTGTGAAGTGTTATAATCACATATCTATGTCCCAGCTTGGTTACAGACACCTGTGTCCTGTAACCCCCCTTCCTCTACCTTGGGTGAGACTTAGTCTGCTTTGAAGGTGTTGTTGAAAGGGTTATTGTTGTTTACTATTCTTCTATTCTACTCTAATATTCTTATCAACCCAGGGTTCATGTCGTTCAAGTTTCCAACGAAGCCTCTAAAACTATCGGCCCTCCTGGTAAATCAGAAGGCAACACAGCGCATAGAGTGCACTGCGCAGTCTCACCCAAGATAGATTTAATGGGTGGCTGTAAGACTCAAGCGTTTACTGCCTAGGATTGAGTGTGAGATATGAGTGATTAACTATTGAACCATCTATTATCACATATGAGTGCAACCCACTGTTATTCCCGACTATGTAATAACCTTCATAGCTTATTTCCTCAATATCACAACATCATTTAACCAAGCAATATAATAACTCATCCATTCATTAAGCACACCATTTAACTACTAAAAATATGACAAAGATATCCATGCATTCAACACATTACACAGATATTACCGTGGTTCACGCCTCCTGGGCTACGTCTACAAAGACTTGGCTCTTCGCTTCTTTATTATGGTAGTTATTTGTCTACAACACCACACACTTTTAAATCCTCCGCCAATGGGTAAGATCTATGTGAGGTGAACTAGATCTCACTAGGATCCTCAGCCTGCAATTTAATCCTCAAAATCTACCTTTCCTCCTCTCCTCTAGCTCAACAGCTTACGAAATAGTTCATACAGTAAAATCTTACACAACAACGATAAACCGAACAATACAAAAATGACAACCTGTAATTCGTCAACATCAATCCTCTATAATACTTCAGTATCAGTATTTATACATTTCATGCTCTTCAGTCGTTTACAAAATCCCTTACAAAAACCCTAACCCTACTATTATTAGGTCTTCCTTCCATGCATGCATGCTATGCCTCCTTCCAGATGTTGTCTTTCTCTTGCATGCGCATGTGTTGTGCTTCCTTCTAGCTATCACCTTCCTTGCACACTTTCTTTCCCATGATCGCTCTTCTAGCTGTCATTTTCCTTGTGCACGCTTTATTTCCCATGATCTTATTTCTTTCTACTTTGGCCTGGTGCCAACAGGCCCCCAACATTGACATGTGACTCATCCTGAGTCACCTAATCCTTCTGAGCTTCCTTGATCTCCTTGGTGATCATCTAGACATTTTCATTGAGCTCTGCTGCATTTGTCAGTGCCTACGCAGTCTTATCCTTGATGGTGTCCACTACCTAAACTTCCACTTCATCACTCAACAATCCAACACATTCTACCTATATTTGTGGTATATGTGTCTTAGCTCCTTCTACCTGTGTGAGTACTTCTGCTACCCATTCCTACAATGGCTCTATTTGAGACTGACACTCCTGTTTCTGCGATTGTGCAGTGGCTAGTTCTGCCTACCACTTCTTCATCTCCTGCATCCCTTTGATGTGCTCTGTAATGGGCATTGTATTCTACCTCTTCTTAAGCTCTTGGATCACTTCATTGATCCCTTACTCTTCCTTGTCACATCATTGGACCTGTGGAGCCTCCTCCAACCTTGTCCAAAGCTGCACTACTTTATCGAACAAGTCCATTATTGTGCTGACCTGTTGCTTTATCTCTTGTAGCTATGTTGTTGCTTCCTACTTCCTTTTCTCCTTCACTACTGGTGGAGTGGCTTGTATGAGTTGTTCTCAGATATTATCGATCTCCTTCTGTTATTACTCAATTTTTTGCGCAATTCAATCAATCTTTTCTACTGTCGCTATTTCCTCACTTTGCATGAACTGTGGAATCTTCCCATAAGTTCCTGCTAATTTCTACTATAATCCTTATACGTGATCCCTTTCCTCTTCAGCCTCATATTTAGCCTTCTCATAGACTAGTTCTAGCTCTTCTCGCTTCCTTGGTGCCTGTTTTAACTCGATTGAGTCTCTTCATGCACGCAATTGTACCTCGTGGTTTATGCTCACTTGCAACCTGTGTAGTGCCCCTAATGGTATCCTTGTCAACACCAGTTGGATTTGACTTAAGTCTTTAAATGGTGTATTCCCCACAATATCATCCATGCACAACATGTTGGGGTTGATATGGAATGTTACTTGTGGTTGCAATATCCTTGCGGGTGGTTCCTTTTCTGGTTCTTGCACTCTTTCTTCTGACTGAGGCTCTGAAGGCCCTATGCTCCTGCTGCTATTTTCTATATGTCCTTCCCTGAATTTATTAAGGCCCTATTTCATTTCTGCCAACTCCTACTGAAGTTTATCCCTGTGATGTGTTGCATGGTTGAAGTCCTCTGATAGTTAATCCTTGACCATTTGAGATATCATGTCTACATCATCCTTTGTAATCATATACTCTGGTGGTGCTCTCTGGGCCTTTGACTTCTTGCGCATGCCTCCTTCCTGCATGGATAGTCTCTTAGTTCCCCTTGGTTCTTGTGTGATGGGATTTGGGGTAGTCTCCTATGCTCCCTCAGCCTGTTTCTGTTGTCTGTTGGTTGGTTGTGTAGTTTCTTTCTTCCCCTTCTGGGTTCCTGTCTTCTTTGACCCTTCATCTACCTAAGTCAACTTTCCTTGGTCTGTTCTTGGTTTCTTGGGCACTTGGATTTCTGGCGGCTACGTTTCTCCCTACTCTTCCTCTTGCTCTACTATTCTTTTCGACACTCCTTTGGTAATGGTTGGGATCCACCATTCGTCAATCCATTCGTTGATGACCATCTCGATATCACCCTCTATGATGCAGTAGCACATCGGTAGCAACTATTTATTTGGATCATACCTTGGTTGTATCCACATGGTTTGTTATGTATCCCGGAAACTGGTGAAGTCTGCATATTATGTGACAATCTCTAGTGTGATTCTCCATGATCGATGGATAGCTTCCTGTATGTCCTATAGGTATGCTTTGAATACAATTCCATTCTCCCTCTTGTGCCTGGCCTATGGCCCGACTCTCAGTAATAGGTATCTCGCTCCCACTAGCTGTGGTCTGGTACAAAAAACTACATACCTTGGTTCTCGCCATCCCATGAAGGCTATTAGGGTGATCAACCATGAATAATGGAACTCTGTCCCTAGGTCATGTGCATCCTTATAGTCCTCTTGAAATAATTTTAACAAGTATGGCACCTAGCTCATAAAGGTGCCTTCTGCACACTGAGCTGCAACTGCAATAACTCCTGCTGGTACTTCATCTTTGTGGCATTTTCTAAGAAATTTTCAAGCTAATATATTTGCACCCAATTGTGTAGTTGCATTATTGATTCGTTTGATCATAATGCCTCTTGTTCCCCTGGAAGTGCCATATTTCTTATTCATTTCTTTTGCCAATGCTTTCTCCTTGGATTTGTCATCCAGAATCAATGCGGGATCCATACCCCGAATTGGTAGTCATGTTATCTATGCAATGAGATCAACAATTATGGGGACGGGTTTGTCCAGCCATATATCCCCTCCATGAGTGACTGCTAATAGCTTCTTGACGCATGTTGTCGCGTACTGGCCTCTACCAAAATGTGGTAACTTCAGTACACCCAAGATTCTTGCTCTCTCTAGCCCAGTTTCTCACTGGTGCGGCTAGTTGATCATTTATCCAAGTTGGTTTACAATTATGGTCTACAAAAAGACCCTCTCCGCAAGTTCTGGGAACTTGGTTTCGTCTGAGACGTCATGGTTGGAATACTTGAGCTTCCCGATGTGACCTAATAGCTTTGGTTCTACCTATACTCCATCGGGTATGCATGGTAGAACAATTTCTACTGTAGGTTTCTTGCAGGGTGAGTTTGGTATCTGGACTCTGTCTTCCTGCTGTGGTGGTTGGATCGAAGTTCCAATAGCTTCTGGATTCTCCCCCATAATCCATTCTGGCCAAACCATGACAGTTCCAGCAGTATCCTCTGTCGGTTGACCTAATATGGGTACTTGTGACTCGTTTGGTTGAACCACTGCTTTCAGATTTTGTGTCATTCCATTAACTTCTATGGCTGCTTCGGTGCTTTCTGACTGCACTTCCTATTGGATTTCCGCTTCCTTATTCTGAGGCTCCTGCACCATTGCCGGTGTGTCCTCTTTCATGGCTTCTTCTTGTGCCTGCTGAATCTCTTCTAGTATGGGTGTATATTTCACTACTATCTTCTATGGGGATGGGATCTCATTGATATCTCCAGCTACTTTTGTTCATTCTTGTCCAATGGTCCTCATGACCTAGTTTGAACCCTGGTCAGTCAGTCTATCTAGCTTGCTTCTGCAGGCTTTGGTGGTTCCATAGTGGTGTCTTTCAAAAATTTTCTGGCTTCAAATGGATTCTATGCTCTCTACAGTCTCATTCTGTTCGTCCTGGCTGCTATTACTCTCTCTCTGTTCTCCTTTCGTGAATAGACTAGTTGCTCCCATGCTCGCGTGTTGTATCAGCTTGCCATAAAGCTTGTCAAAGACGCTTCCTTCATTGTGGGTTTAATGCATCTCCGACGGTTTCTTACTTTCCTTTAATCTCATTTTTCCCTCTCCATTTATCGTGATTAATGTGATGTCCCATTGATCCTTGTCGTTCTTTAATTCTTCCTAGTGTCGTCTTGATTTTGCTAACTTTCCTTTTCCCTCTTAGTTCCCTTTGTGTATAACTGTTGTCCTTTATTTTGTCATGTTTGTGTTTCTAGCTTCATACAAATTTTTCTTCCTCTGGCACATTGCACACTCTTTTTTTTTTGTTTCCTTTTTGTTCCTTTTCAGAATTTTTTTTTTTTTTTACTGCACAGTTGAGGGGCGATTGTCCTTATACAGCTTTAGTCGGCTCCCATTGATCATTCCTATGAGTTTTGTGCCTGCTAAGTCTCTTATTTGTATCACTCCTTCATCTGTGATAGTATTTACTTCGTATGGTCCTAACCAATGCATTCTAAGATTTCCTGGATGCTGAAATGATTTATTGTCATACATTAGTACTAGGTCTCCATCCTTAAACGTTTTCTTCCTGATGTGTCTATCATGCCAAGCTTTGTCTCTTGATTTCTTCACTTGTTGGTGGAATCCTACCAATATTTTTTCTTCTTCCATGGTCAGTAACTATTTCATTCTCTCTTGTACTACGCATCGTTCTGTCATTTGTGTGATAGCTCCTACGCACAAGCTAAGTACTAAAAATTCTAGCGACACTACTGCTTCTTGGACATAAACCAGTTTAAATGGCATGTGCCCTATCATTTGTTTTCACGTAGTCCTATATGACCATAATATTGTTGTACTTTGAGGTCCTAGTCATCTCTGTTGACGTTACAAATCTTTGTCAGCGTGTTCTCCAGAATTTTGTTGAAGGCTTCCACTCTGCCATTTTCCTGTGGGTGATACGGTGTTCTCTTTTGGTGATGAACTTCAAACTCTTCAGTCATCGTGTGGATGGTGTTGTTTATGGAGTGCGTGCCTTGGTCACTCATCAAAATTCTTGGGCACCCAAATCTAGTAATCACTTGTTCGAATAGAAAATGTGTTGTTGTTTCTGCATTGCAATGCTTGACTAGTGCGACTTCCGCCCACCTTGTTAAATATTCTGTTGCGGTGATAATGTACCTTGCTCCTATTATTTTTGCTGGTGGGTTAATTGGTCCCACAAAGTCTATTTCCCACTTGTTGAATTCCTATAATGTTACTTGTGGTCATAATGGCATCTCATCGCTTCTATTGGGTTTGCTTACCCTTTGACAGACATCACATCTTTGGCAGTAATCCTTTGAGTCTCTATGAACTGTTGACCACCAAAGTCCTGTGTGCAATACCTTTTGTGCGGTATCTTTACCTGCATAATTCCCTCATGGGATTTTTCTAACACTCCTGGTCTTTCATTTTCTAACACATATCTTTGCAAAATGCTATTTGCGGCCATTTTGTGTAAGTGTCCTGCAATCAATTGATAGTCGGTTGCGCGGACTACCAGGTTTTTCTTCTGTGCGGTTTTGTATTATTGCGGCCCAGTGCCTCTACTTAAGTACTGAACGATGTCTGTAAAGTATTCATCAGCAATCTATACTGAGAATAACTATGCATCTAGAAAATTGTCTTCTAAACTTGTAGGTTCTTCTCCATTTGTGACCCTTGATAGGTGATTAGGTCCTACGTTCAATTTTCATGGATTAACTATTACTTCAAAGTCAAATTCTTGAAATAGCAGTAACCATCGATAGATTCTGCCCCCCAACACTAGCTTGTTGACTAGGTATTTCAAGGATGAGTGATCCATGAACATCTTGAAGTGTTTCCCCAATAAGTAATGCTTGAACTTATGAAGTGCATAGACCATGGCTAGACCTTCTCTCTCTATCGTGTTATAGTTTTGTTCTGAGTTTGATAAATTTCTTCTCGCAAATGCTATCAAGTGATCCAAGTCTTTTTCTCCTGGATGTGCCACGACAGCTCCAAGTGCTATGGATGATGCATCTAAATATACATGGAATTTCTTCTCCCAGTCTGGAAAAACTAGTGTTGCTGTGGTGACCATATTTTCCTTCAAGGTATCGAGACTGTGTTGACACTCGTCATTCCACTGAAACTTTGTGTCCTTTATTAACAACTTTTCCATTAGTGTAGTGATCTGTGCATACCCTTTGATAAATTTCCAGTATTTTCCTATGTGTCCCAACGTCGCTCTGATATGACATATTGTTTTTAGTGCTGGTAAGTTAACAATCACTACTATCTTTTCCGGATCTACTAATAAGCCTTGTTTACATACTATGTGGCCCAATAGTATCCCAAATGGTGTTCCAAATATGAATTTCTTTATTTTTAGTGATATCTGGCATTGTCTACATCTTTCTAACATCAGTCATAAAACCTCTACATGGTTTTTCAACAAACTATAGACTATCCAATCATCCAGGTATACTTCAAGAAATTGATGGATGAATTCCTTAAACACAACAATGAATACTCTAGAGAATTTTGTTGGTGCATTCTTCAGTCCAAATGGCATGACTATGTGTTGGTAATATCCCCATTCTGTCGTGAACATGGTCTTCTATCTATCCTCATACACTATCTTAATCTGGTGGTATCCTGAGAATCCATCAGTGAATGAGTAAGCTTCATGTCCTCCTACGTTCTCTAAAACTTCATCTGTGAATGGTGTAGGGAATGGGTTATGTAGGAATGCATCAGTCAACTTCCTCAAGTCGATGCATATCCTTGTTCCTCCATGTTTCTTGTCTTGTACTACCATCAGGCTTATCCATTATGACTATTCAACTAGTTCTATGATGCCAACTTCAAGCATCCTGTCGATCTCGACTTTGACTTTCTTCTTATATATCGGGTTCAATCTATATGGTTGTTGTCGGATTGGTCCTATGTTAGGTCTAAGTGGTATCTTCATCTCCCCTAACTCTCCGGCTATACCCTTCATTTATGTAAATGTTGTTGGAAATAGGTCATTGTATTCACGCAACAACTATGTTATGCTTTCTACAGTCTGCTCATCCCAGTAATCTCCGATTCTGGCCATTTTTGGATTTTCCATTGTCCTAATATTAAATTTATTTACCATGATCAATGCAGCGATAACTTCTGATTCTATGGGTGGGCCTTCCACCTCTCTTTTTCCTTCTTCTTCAATTTGAATATTGTGTGGATCGTCTCCCTCCGGTGCTTCCTCTTGCACATGGTAACATGACAACAATTCCTTAACTGTCTGTTTATTCCGCTCTTATTCCTCTATTATGAACTCGACTTCTAGTTATGTTATGAATATCACTCCTCTGATCCATTTCAGTGCTGCATCTATGTTGTGGTTCTCATGCTTGAACAAGAAAGTGACTATAAAATTCTGTTGCAACGTCGTCCATGTTGCAGTTCCTTTGCGCAACTCCTGGTCTATATACCAATTTGTTGGTATGCCCTCTATAGTGTGTATAAAACGATGAGGCCATTCCTTTAGAGGTGTCATCTTCCATAGTGTTCTTCACTTCTCCAAGTGTTCTGCCGGTGCTCCTTGTCCATCATACTTTTGTTGTTTGTTTTTTTTCTGCTCTACGCCAAACCTTATGTGCAGTAACTGTTTACATTGGTACCAATCTGTGATTGTCTCTTTGTGCACACCCCACCATCTTGCGGGTGTGGCATTGAGTGATAAATCAAGTGCTAACAGTCTCTGATTCTCTAAAACCACTTCTTCATACTACATCAAGAATGTTTCCAAATCGTTGATTCCATGGAAACTAAGTGGTTCCCTTATTTCTGTACCCACCCATATTACTGCGCGGTCTATTATTGCACATCTCCTCATGGAGACTTCACATAGCCTCTGTTTCTAGTTTTCTAGCCTGGTGTCTAAATCTATTGCACATGAATTAATTCTTCACTAACTAAGTACCCCATATGCAGTTGGGTTTATGTAATCTTCATCACGCACAGTTTTTCTGTACAGCTGACCGATTTCCTCTAAGTCTAGGCAAGTAGGTTCTACAAACCTCTCTCCTTCTTATGGGTCTAATGGCACAATGACCCTGTATACTCCTGACTCAAATGTCATTTTCCTTGTCTTCAAGTTAATTATGGCCTGGTTGTCAAATGCCCAATCTAGACCAAGCAATGTTGGGTAAGGTGTTGTACCATCTACTATTTCAATGACTTCAAAATCTGCTTTAGTGCGCACTCCATCAAGGTATACTGTCACTCCTTTCAGTCTATCGATTGGTAGAAATCTATGTTGGTTTGCTAATTTCAATTGAACATGTGAATATCCTAGTGTAGGCTCTCCCATGCATTACCATGTCTTATTTGGTAATACATTCACTTCAGATACTAAATCCAGTATAATGTCTCCCATATTGAAATCTCCGATGTTGGCATTTAGTCTGAACTCCCTACTTGTTCTTCTTCTGGTATGTAGGTGATTAACTGTCTTTGGTTCTATCTTTCCTTTCATCTCAGTGCTACATTTCTCTAGTATGTTTTGCAATATTTTTATAGATGAAGGATCACTTAATACATTTATGCATGATTGTCAAAAGCCTTTGATTGTACTTACTTGTCCCATAGACTGCATTTCGTTGGTATGATCCAACAATGGCGTCATCTCGTGTTCTGGTACTTCTTCTTTTTTGTGCGTAGTTGAAGTTGATGACATTTCTTCCTTCTGAAATTCTTGTCGTGCTTGCTGGAATATCTCCTTCTCCTTTTGTGCATCAAACTACTTCTTTGGTTCAATGTTCTTCTTAACCCACTAATTTTTCTCTGGTTCTTGTCGGGCTGCATCATTTCCTATTTTCTCTCCTCTGCGAGTGACTATGTTGATGTTTTGTCCATCATCCCTTGCTTCGTCTAAAATCCATTGAACATTCTGGTTGTTCTGGTTCATCTTTTCTTGAATTTTGACCAATAGCATCAGACATTCCTCTATATCATGGTCTGATGCGCAACAATACATACATGTCGCTTGTGGTAGTGGACATTCTCTTGCATAATGTCTTGGTTGTTGACAATTGTGATAGACCACTGGTCCTCTACCTCATCCAAAACCTCCTCTGGCTTGTCCTCCACCTCCGCAGCCTGCTTGATCTCCTCTCGACACGTAATATTGAGGTGCCTGATTATACTACACGATATTGTAATAAGTTTGTGCCACGTTATACTACGGTTGCACATTGTTATATGGTTGTTGCACAGTATTATACTGTTTTTTCACAGTGTTGTATGGAGTGGGAACCTGATTGAACTATGGTGTGGCTTGTCCAGTCATCATTTAGGCCTGCACTCTATAAGTGTCAGATGTCCTTTCCCTCATCAACTCCATAGTTCTGCAATCTTTATCATCATGGACCACTGATTTGCAAAAGGTGCAATATGAACTCTTCGGGACTGTATAGTATTTCTGCATCATCGTGCAGTGATAAGGGTCGTGACCCAGGTTCTTGTAGATTTCACACCATAATCCTCCCGTTGGTAATGTATTTGGCATTTCTGTTGCCATGTACTGTGAAAATGTTGGACATTCGTTCTTATGGTGTCCTTATGTTCTGCATGCGGTACACCAAACAACTTCTTGTTTGTCCTTATTCTTATTCTAGTTTAGTTGAAACGATAGATTTTTCAAATCCTCTTTCAATTCCTTGATAGCTGGATCTATCTGTTGATACTGGTTTTCTTCCAGCTGTAAGGCTTCCTCCAGAGCCTCTGCCTACATCTAAAACTTCTGTTTTCGCAATGGGTACTTTAAATTTGGTAGTAGTGAGTTGACAAACAAGTGTTTATGCTGCGTCTCGATCATGATATATTTCAACTTTCCCTTCATTTTCTTGAATATTTGATCGGTGTCCCATATAGACTCTCCTAGTTTCTGTCTTATTTCGATCATCTCATTCATGTACTGATCCTCTGAGCTTGGATTTTGGAATTCATTAATCAATAACTTCTTAATGTCTTCCAGTGTCCTTGTCATCCCTGGGGAATTGTTTGCATCTAAACTCATATACTAGTCTAGTGCGCGGTCTCTTAGCATGATCACTAACTGCACAAGTTTGGTGTCTTCATTATTGATCTATTTTTCTTCCCAAATCTTTGCACAAATGAACAAATTCTTCTCAGGGTATTTTGTTGTGTCTCCTCGAAACTCTGGTAACTTAATGGTGGGATCGTGTCCTGCCATTCTGAATGTTGAACTGCTACTTCATCTTCCACACGGTGTAGATACCTAACTAATTCTCCTTGAACTGGATCCTTCGGTTATTGTTCCTTGTGTACTTCCTGTTTCCTTTTTTCTTCCGAAATTCAGTTGTCTAAACGACAGCATTCTCTTTGGTGTATTAGTCGCACATGGGTTTATGGGTTCCACACTGACATTGATATGGATAGGACGGTTGCCTTCTCTTCCCGTTCTTGTACCTCTCATCTTCAGCTCATATGTTGTACACATGATTTCCTCAATCTGCTCCATAGCCCAAAGATCCTCTACCTCTTCCTCATCACTTGCCAAGCCTACCCTAGCGGCTATAGCTCTCTTCTTGGTATTTACTTTATATTCATAGGGTGCTCTTCTATGTGTCTTTCTAGTTGTCTCCAAGATCCACCAGATCTGGTCATTATCCATCATGATTGGGTCCAAGGGTTCCTCCTTCTTTCCCTTATTCTTTCTTCCTTCCATTCCTCCTTTTCTTGTCAGTTCTTCCCCCCTTCCCCCATGCATGTAGGGTAGTTTTAGTTGTCTGACTCCATTTTCATTGCACCTTTGTTATATAGAAGTATCTTAATAGAAGTATACAGTGATTGGATATACCTCCCTCTAGGTCCTCTTAGAAACTCTTTCTCAGCTGCGCTATATGAATTCGCTGTGTCGAATGCAAACTCTGTTATAAACCCTGCAACAATACTGTCAAGCCAAAAGTCTATTGCGTGGGTGAATTTTTTCTTCATCTGCTATAACTGCTCAACCTCTACTAGGGTCCACTCTAGCTATTAGATATGGTTCATTGTGTGGTTATCCTTCAACCTTAATATCCACTTCTACAATAAGTGTGGAAAATCACATAAAAAGACTTCGTGTAAATCAGTAAACACGTATTTGTCAAGATATTTGTGGGGTGTTATTCTAGGGTGTCTATTATATTTCTAGGAAAACTATATCTCTTTGGTTCTCAACGAACTTTCGATCTCTACTTTTGTGGGATTCCACGGTCTCCACACCCCCTTCTATTGGCTCATTTATTTCTTCTTTTCTTCATTCTTTTCTCACTCATCTACTCAATCCTCCTTTGTTCCTCTCAATGACAACAAAACCATTTGTTGGTTACTATTTTTCTATTCTAATTTGAGCTTCTTATCGACCTAGGGTTCATGTTGTTTGGGTTTCCAACAAAGCCTCTAAAACTATCGGCCCTCCTGGTAAACCATAAGGCAACACAATGCATAGAGTGCATTGCGCAGTCTCACTCGAGATAACTTTAATGGGTGGATGTAAGACTCAGGTGTTTACAGCCTAGGATTGAGTGTGAGATATGAGCACTTAACTATTGAACCATCTATTACCATGTATGAGCTCAACCTACTGTTATTCCTAACTATGTACTAACCTTCATATATTATTTCCTCAATATCACAACAACATTTAACCAAGCAATATAATAACTCATCCATTCATTAAGCACAACATTTAACTAATGAAAAGATGACAAAGATATGCATGCATTCAACACATTACACATAGATTACCGTCGTTCACCCCTCCTAGGATATGTCCACAAAGATTTGGATCTTTGCTTCTTTATTATGGTAGTTCTTTGTCTACAACACCACGTGCTTTACAATCCTCTGCCGATGGGTAAGATACATGTGAGGCAAACTAGATTGCACTAGGCTCCTCATCCTGTGATATAATCCTCAAAATCTACCTTTCCTCCTCTCCTCTATTTCAACAACTTACAAAATAGTTCATATAGTAAAATCTTACACAACAATGATAAACCGAACAATACAAAACTAAAAACCTATAATTTGTCAACATCAATCCTCTATAATACCTCAGTATCCATATTTATACATTTCGGGCTCTTCAGCCGTTTACAAAAACCCTAACCCTACTGCTATTAGGTCTTCCTTCCATGCATGCATGCTCTGCCTCCTTCTAGCTGTCATCTTTCTCTTGCATGCATGCGTGATGTGCTTCCTTCTAGCTGTCACCTTCCTTACACAATTTCTTTCCCATGATCTCTCTTCTAGCTATCATTTTCCTTGTGCACACTTTCTTTCCCACAATATTCTTTCTTTCCACTTCGACCAGCCGGTAGTTAGGGTTTTGTTGGTGTGTTGTTGAAGCGTTGAACCCTGGGTCTTCCCTTGTGCCAACAAATGATAAGTTGTGCTGAGATGAAATTGGGTGCCTTGTAGCTTGAATATTTCTTGCCAAAAATTGTTTGTGAAAGTTGGGCTATGATAAGAAACAATAGAATTTGGCATGCCATGAAGCTTGAAGACTATATCCATGCAAAGTTGAGCGAAAGTGGATGTTGTAAATGGGTGTTGAAGAGAACAGAAATGAGAATACTTGGAAAGAAGATCAACTACCACCATGATGACTAATTTATTTCCCGATTTAGGTAAGCCTACAATAAAATCCATAGAGATATCCCCCCAAATAGCAGGTGGAATCAGAATCAGTTGTAGTGTGCCAAGAGATTTGACTATTTATCCCTTGTTACATTGACACACATCACATTCAACCACAAAATTATGAATGTCTTGTTTCATACCATCCTAGAAAAAAGAACGTTTGACCATGTCATAGGTTTTGGTAAACCTAGAGTGCCCAACGGTGGGTGTAGCATGAAGCTCAGAAAGCACCGTGGATTTAATTTTTGATTGTTTACTTAAATACAAAGGACCTTTGTATCGAAGATCATCATTGATACAAGAGTACCCTGGGGAGACTGGATAATTGGACTGCAATTGTTGTATCAGATGCAAACTTTTGGGATCATGTAGCCATTCCTGGTGAACATCTTGGAGCCAATCTGGTACAATGAAGGAAAGAGAAAAAATGGACCCTTCATCTTCATATTTTATGGAAAGTGCATCACCGACCACATTGTCTTTTCATTTTTTGTAAATGATCTCATAATCATATCCAAATATCTTAGTCACCCATTTTTTGTTGCTCTAGGAAGGAAAGGCGTAGTTATAGAAATTACTTGAGGCTTTGATGATATATCTTAATTTGGAATCATTGCCCCAATCTATAAGTGTGCCAAATATCCATGGCATGCAAAATAGCTAACATTTCCTTTTCATGGATTGATTTGCCCAAATTTCGCTCTGACAATTTTTTGTTGGTAAAGGCCAAAGGCCGACCCTCTTTCATAAGGATGATGCCAATTCCTTTCCCAGAAGCATCACATTCTAGGAAAATGGTCTTTGTGAAATCATGAAGGGCCAGGACTGGAGTGGTGCACATGGCCATCTTCAAGGTTTGAAAAGCCTGAGCAGTTGTTGGAGTCCAGGTGAAAGAATTATTTTTAAGGAGAGCAGTGAGAGGTGTTGCAATCTTTCCATAATTCTTAACAAACTTGCGATAATAACCTGTTAAACCCATAAATCCACACAAGATTTTGAGAGTCTTTGGGTGAGGCCAATCTTGCATAGCTTCAATCTTTTTAGGATCCGTCCTAAACCAACCTTGCCAACAAGATGACCCAAGTACTCAACTTTTGAGATGCCAAAAGAACATTTACATTATTTGAGGAAAAGTTGGTGCTGAGAGAGTAGATGGAGAACTCGATCCACATGAGAAATATGGGTTGTCCAGGTTTTACTATAGATGAGGATATCATCAAAGAAAACTAAGACAAAATGATAGGAAAAAGGATGAAAGACATGATTCATGAGGATTTGGAAAGTGGAGGGAGAATTACACAAGCCAAAGAGCATGACAAAAAACTCATAGTGGCCCTCATGAGTTCTAAATGAAATATTAGGAATTTCTACCTCTTTCATATGGATTTGGTGGTAGCCAGAATGAAGATCAAGTTTAGTAAAGAACTGGGCACCACTCAATTCATCCAAGAGGTCATCAATGACATGAATGGGGAATTTTTCTTTAATGGTGAGTTTGTTGAGGGCATGGAAGTCAGGACACATGCACAAAAAACCTTCTTTCTTAAGGACCATGACCACAGGAGAAGAGTAGGGGCACGTACTAGGGAGGATAACACCTGCATTGAGAAGTTCTTGAAGAATTTTCTCAATTTCGTTTTTTTGGGAAAAAGGGTGATGATAGGGACGGATATTGGGAGGAAGGCTTCCTAGGATAATGGGAATGGAATGATCATGAACACCACGGGGAGGAGGGAGTCCTTGGGAAGTGGAAAAAACCACTTGATGTTTAGAGAGGATGGATTTGAGTACCTATGTCACAGAGGGTGTCTCAGTTGCTTGTATGGCATGGAGTTGGGAAATAATGCCAGAATGAACATTTTTGAGCATCTTTTCCATGCGATGGGAACTGATGATATCCAAGGAACCAACAATGATTCCTTGGAACTTATATTGTTGGCCCTCCTGGTCAAATTACATGGTTAATTCCTTAAAATCCATGATAATGGGACCCAAATTCCTTAGCCATTATGCACTCAACACAATGTCACAACCACCCATGTCGATAGAAAACATATGAGATTTCAGGCGGTATTCACCAATTTGGAGATGCACATTTTCACAACTCCTTCCACATTTCATGGACCCACCATTGACAATCATGATTTGAAAATTATTGATGGCACATATATAGAAATTAGTTTCTTGGGCAATGTGGCGATAAATAAAATTATGGGTGCTTCCACTATCAACAAGAATGATGACCTTCCTATGCCTAATGTAATCAATTAGCTTAAGGGTTTGGGGAGAAGAGAAGCTAGTGAGAACATTTAGGGAAATGACTGGTTCTACTTCGGGAGGGTCTGAGGGAGGGGTCATGTCAGTGGGTTCAGGTGACATAGACACAAGGAGAGCCTCAACATCCTCTAAGATGACCATACAAATATTTTGTTCCTTACACTTGTGCCCAGGAAAATATTTGTCATCACAATTATAATAAAGGTCTTTGAGTTGGCATTCAACCATTTCGTCCCTGGTCACTTTCTGGATCTTTAGTGGAGTAGAAGGAGGAGTGGTATTGACTTATTTAGTGTGAGGAATAAAGGAGGGTTTTTTGTTTTGAGAAGAGATAACCTTTTGTGCTTCCTTATCTCTTTTAGTAGAATCCACCCAGCTCTGAGGCTGAGCCATTAGGACATAGGCATGAATCTCATCCTTGAGGCCACTAATAAAACATTCTTAGAAAAAAATCATGAGACATTCGCTCTATATGAAAATCCAATAGCTCAAAAGAATCTATAAAGTATTCCACTGTGCCAGATTGTTTCAAATTTGTCAAATGGCCTAAATGGTTGTTGTCAGTGTCAAAGTGTTCATAAACCTCTGCCACAAAGTGTGTCCAAGCCACATACCCTTGGTGGGAATTTTTTCTCCATTTCCACCATTGCCAACATTCTTGATCTAGATGGAGAACACCATACCGGAGTTTGGCCATCTCATTCGTAATTCCATACAAAGAGAAATAATGTTCCATTTGAGTTACCCAGCCAGTGGGATCTGAGCCATCAAATTTGGTCACATCCACACGTGGAAGGCGTATGTCTCGCTGAAAGTGATGGGGATGAAAATTATAGGAATGAGAGGATGTTTCAACTTCGGTATGCAAAGGTGGGTTAGATGAGGGAAGATCTACAGGGATATCAAGCTTGGCATAGATCATCATAGTGACAGATTCAAGCTGGGTAGCAATGTCTTGTTTGAGGTCTTGTTTGAGTTCCTCGATCATGGCGGTGATGGAGGAATGCATGTTTTTATTGATGGTGGAAATATTGGCACTGAGTTGTCTCACTTCTTGTTGGGTTTCTATGAAATTAGAGTTCAAGGTATTGAAGCGAGCTTCCAAGTCTTGGATATGGGTATGGGCCATGATGGAGAGGGAACATGAAAAGGGGTGGGTGGGACCACACATAAAATTGGTTATGGGTGAACTGTATCACAATGATCAAGGTGACGAGTTGAATCCAATGGGATAAATCCAAAATAAGGGTGTTGGAAGGGGGTCGAGCCCACAAGAAAAAAACATTGCTGAAAAATGATATGTATGACTACGATAAGGACGAAGAGAGAAATCCAATGGAATAGTTCTCAAATAATGGTGCCAACAGGATCTAGACTCTTTTTTTTACTCTTGCGGAGTTATATTCTGATCTAAAGAATACTATAGTGATGAAATTCCCAAATTATTAACAGGAAGAAAATGTGTAGTAATTTCACAACCCGAATGCATGAGACAGAGTTGTGCGGCAATAGATCTTGTTTGTTCTATTTTTTTTTCGTCCCAAAGGTTAGGGTATTCAAGGGTTCTACAGATAAGGGTTTTCCCTATGATATAGATCTTTGATATACGTGTGGGGTCGAATAGTAGTACTCAGCCCAATATCTCAGGGCACTAGCTAAAGAGGCTAGACCATGCCCTTAGCCATACTACCCGACTACCCAATTACTAGAGAGTATCTTCCCGATTTTTGTTCTCGGTGGCACTATAGCAGTCAAGCAACCAATTGGTTTATCTATGTAGGGATTCAGGAGATCTAGGTCGATCTGTATACAGTTGTTGTCTGATGTGCTACCACTCGAAGGGGTACCGACAAAGGTTACAAGGGTGGCAAATAGATGTGTGCTTAAGTACCACTTGTATTTCCTGCGTGTATGAATCCCCGACCGCGGGTTTATGCACGTAACGATAGATATATGTAGCTTAAAGATGTTAGAATATGTCTCTACCCTGAAAAAATTTAACCCACAATTTTCTGTCTAGGAATATGCTCTGATACCACTTGTAATATTTCAAATATAAAATAGTATGTAGAACATAAATAATTAGATAGAAATGGAAGATGAACAACAATATAACCAAAACAAAACCATAATAATACCAAAATGATACCAGAATAACACCGGAAAGAGCACTTTCATTACTGTGAGCAATGTTCACTTGCCTCTTCGAGGGGGCAACCTCTAGTAGAGAAGAGATCTATTACAATAATATCCAAGACAAAACTTCTCATACCATTGACTCCTATTTATACTAAATATGTCTATCAAAAGAACAATCTAGAAGAATATCCTTCTAAAAGAGGAAGCTTCTATTAGGTCTTTTTACATTGGACTTATTCTTCCTTATTTATAGGCCTTATTAATATTGACCTTTATTACATGGAAATATATTATTCTACCTACGTGAGGGGTTAGGTCCCTAACAATTAGCTACTCTTGTTTCTTCTTGAACACATTCTTCCCAAAGACTGTCAAATTGTAGTTTCTCCTTTATAGCACAAATAGTTTGGATGAATGCATCCAAAGGTCTTGTGAGACCATTAAGAGTTGTGATTATGAGTTCATATTCATCTAGGTTGTCTCCAATTTCTTCTAGTTGTTCCTTGAATTGATAAATACTAGAGAAATAGTCATGAATTGTTTCTCCTTTCTGCATCTTTATATTATTGAGTTGGATTCTCAAGTTCATATTTTGGTTAATGTTCTTTCCTTCATACATTCTAGTTAGGGAATCAAACATCTCTTTTGGAGTGTTCTTATAAGCCACTGATGGATCAAGTAATATTTAATAGAATCTGCAATGATCCTTTTGGCCCTAACCATATGCTTCATGTACTTTTCTTTAGTTGCATCTTCTGCGGGTTCTGGTACATTTTCCTTTATGAATTTTGCAAGGTCATTCTTTTCAAGAATGAGTGCAATCCTATACTTCCATTCATGGAAGTTATCCACACCTTCTAACTTGTCAACAAGATTGGTGCTTGTGTACATCTTGACCTAGAGTTGGGAAAATGACCAAAAAATGAAAGTGCTCAGAAATTAAATATGAACTTATCAGGAGGTGAACTTGGCTGAGGTGAGTAGGCTGGTGTAGTCTGTTTTCAGAAAATCCAAATTTTACCCTTTGAAACTAAGCCTGTGCAAATTTGGATTGGTACTTTTGGTATTGGTTTCTAGTTTCCTGGTTGTCTAGTACCAGTGAAAACTAGGGTTTCACTTTCTGAAGGCTCTGACCACTGAAAATGTGCGCTCAAGCTGCCAATGAGTTTTCTAGACTAGGGTGCACTTCCTTGGATGGTTTTTAGGCTTAAATTCCCTTCCAACAAAAAACCCTAATTTTCTTGTATGACGATCGTGACATTTTTGGTTACCAAGTGAAATGTGCTCTATTCATTCAAGCTCTGATGCCATGTTAAATTTAGAGATTCTATTAAGTTATTTTAAATTTACTAGACAATAATAGGATAAGCGGGATCACTGAAAGAAACACACTCACAAGGTACACAACATTTATCTTGGGAAACCCTCATGGGGGAGAAAACCCAACAAAAATTTCCTTAAAATAGATTTCCAATACAATGCCAAGATAAAAGACCAAACACTAGAGAATATCCAAGACTGATCAATGCACCTCTCTCTTCTCCTTCTTCTAACTATAGATTCCTTCAAATTTGTGCACTAGATGAGTGACTTGAGTGAGTGAGTGAATGAGGTGTTATCCTCTCTTATTTATACTAGATGAGGAGCGTTAGGGTGGTGTATATTCATTAGGCAGGGTCGACTTCTCCAACTAATGGATAAAACCACTTTAATTAGCCCTAGGGGACGAATTCTCAATTAACATCATTTAATTAGGGTTTGACCAATTCACAAAATGGGATTTGGTCATACACAAGTCCCGACATGATTAATTCACAAAAGGGGATTGATCTATAAGATAATAACTCAATAATAAGTAGAATATTCTTCACAGTTACAATATTTCAACACCTTCAAGGGTATTCTATGCCCAATAATGCTTGTATCATAAGTTTCCAAATCCTCATACTTCCATGCAAATACATCAACAAATTCCTTTAACAATTTGATATATTCATCCCTTTTCTTTTCTAACAAATTACTGGATAGTTTGACATAGTTGGGATCCTCATCAGTACCTAGATTGCATTCTATCATATCAACATTTTCACTTGAACCTCTCACTTTCACAGTTGTTAGCACTCTATAAATTTTGTCCGGCTGATAGATAAATGATAGAGGTAATTGTTTCAACCTATTTTAGAGATGAGCACTAGCCTGTTCAACTCAGAGAGGGCTCTCTCATGTTAATTGATATTTCTTTGGCAATCTGTGGCTAGATTGGGTTTGTTTTGGGGGGGTTTTATAAATTTTCTGGCAAAGAAGGGGAGGAACACTCAAGGCTATGGAGTCAAGATTATGAAAGTGAATGAAAATAATGACTGGCTGGTAGAACACTCCAGAGGATAAAGGCCAAATGAGGCAATGAATCTAAGTTGTAAATTGAGTTTAAGCAGGGTGTAAGAAGAAGGAGAAAACAAATAACTACATCAGAGCATTACTGAAATGAATTTTGAATTAGCTAAGAAGAAAATTCACACAGTTTAAATCGTTTAAGTCGAGAGCATCACAAGATGAATTCTGAGATTTTTAAATATCCAATTTAAACAACAGAAAATGTAAATGGAATCAAAAGACACAGGAAATACATACAATGAAGGAGACAAAACTCATATCATCACTATTGGAATCTTTTCATAGAGACTTCAAAGTGCTTCTGCATATATATTCAATTTAGTTCCAAAAATTACAATGGAGTTAAAAATAACCAAAAAGGTGCCCTTGCACTTCTACCAACATTAATTCATTCAAAACTCCTAGCACTTATACAACTCGATTACAATGGTTGAAACTAAAGAATTTCAATTTCTAAAACTGACTAAAATAATTACAAATTAACGGTTTCGTTAGGCGAACCAATTTACAATGATTAAAACAAAAAGTGTTTCATAAATAGGGACAGATCTCTCTGTCTGATCGACTTCCTCTGTGCCATCTATCTCGCTCTAATTTCCTGTTGAACTTGTCAGTTTGGTGACACCTAGAGGTCACTTACTGGCCCCAAGAACGTTGCATTTTGTCCTATCCAACCGCATGATCTCCTTCCATTGTGATTTAGAAGGAATATCGTACTCCATCATTTCCTTTATTAGAATCTCCAGGTCAATGCAAGTAGCATAAAACATAGTCGGTAGCCCAATCTTCATTGTTTTGAACTAATTCAAAATTTCAAAGTCTATGGCCAAGTTTTCCAACAAACTGGATCCTTTTAGGCTCTCTTTTGGGTCTTCAAATCTTGAATGATCCATTCTGCACTGAGTAAGGAGATAATTGTATTCTTATTGATTGCATAATTTCCCTTTACCATCCCAAAATTGCGGGAGGCCCCTGATAAACAATTGTTCAAATGTATCTCTAAACTCCTGTATACTTTGTTTTATTTGCACAGCTTTGGTATGAACCGATTTGAGAAAATTTTGCTTAGCAGTGATCCTCCTAGCCCCAATGATCAACACAGTTCTGTCCTTTACTCTGATTGTCTGAAGATCGGTAGTGGGCATAGAGTTCAACAAAATAATAGCATTCTAGGCCCATTATGAGGGATTTTTTGCTAGTGTCTCATTAACAACAATACATTTGTTCCTATCAGAAACAACCATGTCTTTGTCATTTATAAAGTTCAAATAAACTCTGAACTTAGCAGCTTTAGCAACAATTGCATCCCAGATTACATGTTTGGCTCCTTGCAAAAGTCCCTTACCCTTCAACCTTGTTTTTAGTTTACTCACTCTTTCCTGCAACTTTGATTCTCTTTTTGGAATTGGGCCATTTTTCATCCTTCATTTTCATCTCTTGTTGCAGCTTGCCTATGACCTAGTTAAGGCTCTTGATCTCCCCTGTCTTTAAACTTACTTGGGACATGGCTTGAACCAATCCTTCAATGTTTGATCCCTTTTCTGTGGTGGGAGGGTCAATGATCACCATGTTTGATTCCACTCCTTGTCTTTGTGACCAACTTTCCTTTTCCTTTTCTAGTTGCAACACTTTAGCCTTGTAATTTAGTACCTCTTGTCTGAATGTCTCCTTTTCTTGCTCCAGAGCAGCTAGTTCTGTTGCCTGTGGATGTTTTGTAACAAACATCTTCAACTTTTTCTTCAGGCTTTGGATCATCTTTTCTTTCTCATCTAAAGAGGCCTTCACCCCTTGAGGGCCTTCAGATTCCAATATTTTGACATGTGTCTTCCAGGCTTTGTTGGACGCTTTCTACTACTTCAATTGCCCATCCAATTTCAACACATGAGTTGTCAGTCTTGAAACATTCAGACCCAAACTAAGGTAGTCTGAATATAGCATGTCACTGACATTCCTATGGAAATTTACTTTTGATCATCTGCCACTACTATATTAAATGTTTTTCTTTCCACATCCCTGACTGATAACAATGAAGCCTTATGATGGGAGATCTTCTCTACCTCAGGTAACAAGTCTATGATTTCACTATTGGCCATACTTCCTTTCACAACATATTGTTACAGGTGAATCCTCCTATGGACAAGCAGATTCCCTCTTGGTTTCTAGACTCCTAAGGCTAAGACAGAAGAGTGCTTAACATGGACACTGACATCCTTTTAGATCTAATCAAGCTAATATACGAAGGAGAAGAAGAAAGATATGTACATTGTGAATGATGTTTATCTTTGCAAAGTCCAGGATGAGATTCGATATTAAACTCCTTGATAGGTCCTGCAAAACAAACAAAGGTACAAAAGACTTCCTACTCTACTGAGATTAGCTCAAATCTAGATCCATCTACTGCAGACAAACTTATATGGAACAAGTACAAGTTTGAAAGAAACATGCCAAGCATTGATTGATTAATGAGAACAAGTAAAAGTACTTACAATCCTATGAATGAAGGTGCAACAGCTTCTTCCAGATCTCCTTGTCCAACCCCTTTGCTCAAGTAATCTCCATTGATTGCCTTGATGACATCTCACTCATGAGATCATAAGTTTGATGTAATTCTCAATCTCCATCCCCCTTTCACCATGAGAAGGCCTCCTTATATAACCTTGGAGAGGTTCAACCACTTGAGAGATATTTGGGATGAGTTGAGGATTTCTCTCCTTCAGTTGAGTATCTCCACTAAGATCATGCCTTGACCATCTATTCAAATCCAACTACCTTAAGGAAATGAGGGATTCTTCCCTGATTTGCCTAAACAAACCCAAAATTTTCTCAGAAAAGGCAACATTCCCCCAAAAGGGTAACCAGAGAACTATAGTGCCCCCCCAAAGAGGCCCAGGGAGTGGTATCACTCCCTGTCAGTGGGTAGGGGATCGCTCCTCTCCAAAATTCATTTTAAAGTGGTTTTTCAAATAGAAAAAGGCTTGTACTCCTTTCCAATTGATTTCTCTTCTTCCAAACTGGCCTTTGAGGTGTCTTAAGTGTCTTTATGATGTTGTTATAGGTAGGACACAAGAAAGATGGAAGTATGATGTTTGGGACACTTGCGACACTCATGGTCAATATGAGACACTTGCGGACAAGATGCGACAAGTACAACACTCATAATGACGACACTTGAGACACTATCAAAGTGAGTAATTTTGAGGTGTAATAGAATGCCCCCCAAAGTACGAAGTTAGAAGAAGATGATGACTGAAGTGCTTTGTAGACTTTTTCAAGTAAGGGTATGGATGCAGAGAGACTGTAAAAGATGCACACAACCATAAAACAGATATTATGACATGTTTCAAACCCAAGGTAGGCATACCTATGCTTGGGTGATAAAGACTCGTAAGGTATGGCCGCCATAAAATACACTGCGGATCCATAATTATATTGATAAAAAAGGTATAGCCACCAATGATACAATGTGGATCTATACTCCCATGACATGACCTAATCGTAGCCATGAAAAATAAACAGTGGATCTATGAGATGACAATACATAGCCACGACCAATACAAAGTGGATCTATGTAACAGTATATGTGTCAATGTTCAAGAGAAACTCCGTCGTAACCTGGGTAAAGTACATATCATAGTGAATCACTCAACCCAGGGTCTTCTTACCGATCCCAATGTAGTACAAATCTAACCATGTGAATAGATGTCTTGATTTCGAACATGGCAGAAACCACTTGATTACCGGTCAATGAGGTAAACCGTTAACAAGCCCGAGGGAGATCACCATTAATGTCAATGATTCCCAAGTTACTTTAGTACATTCAAACGAATGAGAATAGATGAGTTGAAGTCGAACATATGTGGAATCATCTGAGTAGGGGTCAATGAAGTAAACCCACTATCGGACATGAGGAGGCCTTCCATTGAGACATTAAGGTCCCAAGGTACTAACTGGTTTCTAAGTCTAGTTCCCGGATAATGTGTTGAAGTTGACAGGAATAGACTCATCGCAGGAGGGCCTTGATGTATCCCCCATCAATGACACGAAATTGGCATAGAGATGTAATTTGGTAGAACAAATGAACATGGACTGACACGGGTATTGAAACAAGATATTTGTCATGGCTAGCTCTCGAGGTGGATACTTCCCTTGAACACTGAGGCACAACAATAGAAACATGACATGGACCAAAACATGATGATGCAATGGATACTGTGACTTTCGTCGGGTGACCCAAAGGAGTAAGAAAAAATCAAAGTATTGGTTTAGTGCAGAGGTTTAGTGGATTAAGATGTGCGCAAAGACAAAGTGCCATGTTCAAGGGTGACTCTAAGAGTTACTGGTAATGTTCTCAAAAACTACTTGGCTTGCTTCCTTCAATTTTTCCCCCATCTAGATAGATGAGTACCTCTTTGTAATTTAATGAGTTAGAGGAGGGTAAAAAATGCTCGATATAAATCACCTTTGGTAAGTTCCTCTTCCTTTGTTTAATGAACTAGAAGAAGTATGGGTTCGGTCCCATATGGGCCCTTCAGTGTATAATTGTTTAATGAGTCCAAAGAAGGTAAACTTGGTGGTTTTTCATGTTTAGAGAGTATGAAATAACGTAAAGATGACTCCAATGTGGTCCTTTTTGTAATGTTAGTCTCATGAGGCCGAAAATGAGATAAATTATCACTCAAAAGATGCCCCTTCAAACCTTTTAACGAGGGGGAAGGGAAGCAAGATCACTCGACAATCTTTTCATGTTTAGAGAGTCTGAAAAAAGATTAAAGGAGACTTTGGGGGTTCCTTTTTCATATAACCTTTACAAGTCTGAAAAAGTGATAAAATTATACTCAGTTACATTCTCATGTATTTACAAGAATGATAAAGAACAAAGACTAAGCTTAGTATTGGTTTCATGTTTACACAAGCTTGAAACAAAATTAAACTATGCTTGCAAATTCCCAAAGTAATTTCCAAAGGTTGGGATACCCATGGATGGTTGGTACTCTACCCCCAGCTTGAAAAGCTAGTGGGTTAACTCGAGAATGATCATCAAAAGCTAGAGACATCCCCCCCAAGATTCAATTCATTCATCGACTTTGAGGTTGTCACCAATTTATGTACTAGATGGAGAAAAAGGATAAGGGTGGATGAAATGAAGATTAAAATACGAGACCTAACAAAATACTCGACTGGACATCTACGAGATCTGGCGAAAGACTCAACTTGAAGGGAGAGGTGATTGTTTCATTTTTTAATGAGCTTGACATAGGAAAAGAGCTATGCTCAAGGTTCTGGGTTCAATCCCCAGATTTTTGTTTCATTTTTTAATGAGCTTGCTACAGAGAAGAAAAATATGCTCAAAGCCTCTGTTTCATTTTTTAATGAGCTTGCCACAGAGAAGAGAAACTATGCTCATGCTGCGGTTTCATTTTTTAATGAGCTTTCTACAAAGAGGAAAACTAGGCTCGTAACATTTGTTTCATTTTTTAACGAGCTCGCCATAGAGAGGAAAACTATGCTCATAACCTCTATTTCTTTTTTTAACGAGCTCACCATAGAGAAGAAAACTATGCACATAACCTCTATTTCATTTTTTAATGAGCTCGCCACAGAGAAGAGAAACTATGCTCGTATATTCTCTGTGATCATGACTTCCAAGAGAATAACGCTTTGGAAGGACATCATGTCAAGGGACAAGACTCAGTCATGGCCTCCAAGAGATTTTCACTGGATGGAAGAACATTACTCTAGAAGGAACACATGTTGAGGGTTGTGATAGGGGTAAGGAGATCAGGATCCAACAACCCTACCGAAGATATCACCATGTCCACTACCGGATCCAAATCATCAGAAGTTGAAATCATGGGAGATGACGGAAAATCAACATCAAGAGGGGAGATAGAGTGTATATCTTCCCAAATTTCTTCACGAGGGGGAAGAAAAGAGGATAGATGATGTTTATTACCCCTAGGTAACTTGTCAATGCAAATCATTTCCAGAATAGATTCATCAGAAGGAAAAATTGGGGAAATGTAGTCGATCGCAGACGACAAGGAACTTAACTGTGGTGTAATCGAGCGATTGTTGGGTGCCAATAGATGTTGGTCATCCAAAGAGGGAGAAGCAGATTGGAAAAAAAAACATGATTTTTTAGCTAGGCTAAGTGACACGGTGTCACCTAGCGCATCAAACTCCAAAGGACTAGATACAATCCAAGGGTCAGATGATTCCAAAGATTGATAAGACGTGGTCGAAATCATATCGACGGTGGAAATATGATCTGTAGTCGGTGGAAGTGGTGTAGGGAAGGTACCCATAAGGCCAGAATCTTTCAGCAAGCCAACACCAACGCTTTCATACGTGATCTTGTGATCTCCCAATAAAGGAATAGTGTTGGTAGTGGGAACTCAAGCATCGGTCGTACAGAAATCCAATTGATCAACAGTGACAATTTTTCCCTGATGAGGAAATTGTACACATTGAAAGACCAACGGGGCAACGGTATTCATAGCATAAAACCAACTTCTTCCAAGTAACAAATTGTAATCGAGGGGAGCATCAACCACCTTGACATCAACAGTAATAGTTTTTCCACCCAATTGGATGGGTAGGGACTGTAAAATCCCATGAGGATGAAAATCTCACCCATCGAAGGTGCATAACATTATTGGGTATTTTTTAAGTGTGGGTGATTTTAAACCTTTCCAACATGCTAAAGACATGACACAAGTTGAGGCTCCCTCATCTAGAATAGTTCGGTGGATTTGTTGATTGTGAACAATGACATCAACTTGGAAAGAAAGTTGATGGGAGATTCGAGACACATAACTGTCTAGGTTAAACATGATATGGTTGGATGAATCAGGATCAAAATCACTAGTAGCAGCCAAAAGCGTCCTATGTTGACTGGGGCAGTGTTGTAGAACTTCTAATGCAGACATAACACACGGTGCTTGAGCCAAATCTTCAACAATGTTGTAGTTTTGGGCAGCACGTGAACTAGGATTAAAGGTATCTTTGTGGATAGTTCTCTTAGGAGGGTGTAAGATAGAGTCGAACATAGGTTTCTCAATCTGAAGTGGTCCAGATAAAGGATTAACCGATGGAGGACTAACAGAGAACGGTGATGGATCTGATAAAGTATCGGTCCCGTTAGTAACTTTTCCTTTGTCAGGTTTAACCGAGGTGTCGTATGTCTTAGAACGAGTGGTCAAATTAATCCCATTAAACATATAAATATGTGCACTTGTTGAGGCTTCATCAGGAGGATGGCTAGAACTACCCTCGGGAGAGGGGGTTTGAGCAACCATGGATTGCTGCTGTGGAAAAGGATGAGTAAGCATAGCAGGTTGTGAATTTCCCTGGAAACGTTTGGCCACTTGATCATGATGTGGATAGTATTGAGTGTAGTGATTGTCACCTCAAATGATACATGGGAATTTCAATGTTCATTGTGGTTGATTTTCGACAACAGGTGTTTGAGCTTGACTTTTTGGTTGTTCATTGTTATTAGTATTTCTTGATTTATTTTTTATCTTTTTCTTACCTCTGGATTGTTGTGAAGAGGCAGATTGAACTGCCTTCACCTTAGAAATCTGAGTTTGGAGGGAGGTAGAGGAGAGTGTGGTTGATTGGGAAGTAGATTGTGTTTTGAAAGAACCAATAATATCGTCTGCATGAGTCGAGGATGATGGCTTGGATCGATCGGTATTAGCTTGAGCAACATTCAGAAGTAAATCATACAAAGTGCCAGATTGTGAATAAACTAAATCTAAGTACTGAGTCTGTGCAATGGCTTCTTCCTCAGTGACTGTGACACCCATAGTGACATCGTGAGCGATCGGGGGTAAAAGTGATTTAGTAAACCATTCCACCAATAATATGTTAGGAATGATTGCTTCGATCAACCTTCGTCATCGTCTCCACTCATGAATATGGTCAGAGATATGCACGAAGTTATTTTATCGAATGGAGGTCAAGAGTTCAGTACCCATCTCGTAGCAAATAGGTAGTTGAAAGTGCGTGAGGAAAGACATGGAAAGGGAGTTGAAATCATGAAAAGAATCACGTGGTAGTTCAATATACCACTTTGCTGCTGAGCCCATAAGTGTTCACTGGAAAATATGCAAACATATAATCATCCATGAGGGACTTTGATGAACACCACAAATGAAAATTCATCACATGGTTGTTTGGATCTTCGCCAGATTTTCCGTAAAATTTCATAATATCAGAAGGAATTTTAGCTGGAATAACTTGCCAAACTGATGAATGATAAATAGGATCATTGGTTAACCGAGACAAGTCTGGGAGATCCAGAGTCACAAGGAAAAGTAGTTGTCAGTTAACTTGTGGATGATACTGGTGTGGCATAGGAATACCAGTAGGACCATAAAATGGGTTAGGTGGATAATGGTAACCAGTAGGTCCTCCTACATACAGTTGTTGTTGGCCAGGATAAGTAGGATTTGATGATGGTTGAGAAACATTTGCATAAGGAGAATAACCTGATGGGTTCTAAGGATTATAAGTCAGAATTGGTGTTTGCCTATAAGGGGGGTAAACACTTTGTCCATAAGGAGGATATAGATGAGTTCCTTGAGGAAGAGGAGGTTGTTGTGGACCTCGAGGATTATGTCCTCCTGAGAAATGTGGGTTTCCTGGGAAAGGAATGTTCCACAGATTGGGCGTTGTAGACACATTCTATCCATATGGTTTATGATGGGATCCAGTTTGAGACTTCCCCCCAGCATGAGGCTTCCCTCCAAATGGAGGTTTCCTACCAGAAGGAGTTTGCCCCCCGATTGGAGGTTTCCCTCCGAAAAGAGCTTGCCCCCCAGCATGAGGTGGAGTTCCTGGAATTTGGGAACCAAATGTAAACGACTGACCAGTGCTACTTAATGTATTAGAGCCACAAAGACCGGTCCTTTCAGGTTAATGTATAGGTATATAAATTCTAGGTATAACTTGGGTAGTGGTGACAATGGAAGAATTCAGAGCTCTGTACCCAGAAGGAAGTGATGATGAAGGTCTAGCTGCTAGTGGTGTGCCAATCATAGCTTGGCTATCCACCACATTACTGGTGGGAATAGTTTGAATGTGAGGGACCATTGTAGAATGGGCCATCTAGAGAGAAAGAGTGGAACTTGGGCCAAAAGAGGACATGTTCATATCAACGTACGACGTAGTTGGAATAACGATTGTACCAGTAAAATGATCTAAGGGTAAAATTTAGGTAACAGGTATATCAACACCTATTCCTGGTCCGTAAAGATTGTGCACCGCACGCAGTGGGATTCAAACAATGTCAACAATCCAAAGGGGGTCTCCGACTGGAGGGTTTGAATGACACCCAATTGAAATGTCAGAAGGATTAATAACAACAAGTTCTCTAGCTAAATTCAGTTGAAGAAAATGCCTCTCATATCCCATAGGAATGTGGAAAGCCTCTAGATATTCCGAAACAATTCGAAAATCCTCTAAAGGGGTGGGAACTTCCTCCTATCAAGTTATAATGTCGTGAACCTCACTCTATTGAGGAGATCCCTCCATAGAACGAGGGGGTAAAGGAGTAGTGTATTCCATATTTTCTGGATGAAGTACCTGTACCCTACGCAAACGATGTGGAGGGTCGATGTTGGCGGAGAAAAATCGATGAAAAAAATCTATGGCCAGCTAAGGAAAAAGAAACAACATACGCTAATAAAATCTAGGGATCAAAACCAAGAAAACAAAACCTTCTCTCGATGACCGTACTAGTTGGTGATGAAATCCAATGTCACATGATCAAGTCAAGAAGGGGATAGGATATGGTGGAATAGTTACAATGGCAACCTGCTTAACGAACTTTCACCTTGGTGCAAGATTCCACATAGTAATTGTGGATTTACCCTCCAAGGAGCCCAAGTGATTTTGACCAATGTCTGTTCTAGTTACAGTGATTATTCCCATCAACATCACCTTGTGTAAGTACCTAACGATTATGGCAACTAAAGACACCAACTCGCAGTCAGCCTCTGGGTGGGTACAGTCGACAGTCCGATACGAACATATGGGCAGGATAACAAGTTCAAAATCAACTTGAGAGGCTCCCACACATAATCATGGGTATACCTTAAAGTGACCCCCAATATACGATCCAACTACAACAAACAGTTGAACCATGGAGGGATAATCTCTGTAATTCGCCTGAATGCGACCTCGTGCATAACCCCTGTGTGAGAGGGGGATCCTAGAAAGCCTATACAACAATTGGATTTGAATCTCCCTATCTCAGGCTGCTAATGCTTGTTTTGAAAAGTTTGGAGAGTTGTACTCACAGCCTAATCCAAAGTGCTAATCCTAGTCTAATGTTGGTGGAAGATCCTAACAACAAAATGTTCTAGATAATTTTGAATTAGCGTTCATTTTGGAGCTGTTCTTTACTCAAAATGTGTATGAAAGTGAAACTGATGGTGTTACAACTCAATTCCCCAAAAATTCATAAAATATAATAAGACATTGTTTCTTTCGATGAATACCTATTTAAGGGAAGGAGAAAAGTTGTTTCCATATCAAACACTAATATGCAATGTCCTCAATCAATTTGTTCCTTAATCAAATCCAATGTATGCTAAAAAATTTCAGAAATGCCTTCTAATATCCAAACCAATCATTAAAATATGTCCTTTCACCCATATGTGAAGGATAATAAGATGTAAGACTTCTAATGTCAATCACATTTCAGGATTAAACAATCGGAAGCAAACCTCACACAAAACAAAAGTACTCTCTCGTTGCGAATAAACAAGAAAGACAAAGATAACCAAATTTTAAACAATAACCAAAAACCATCAAACAAAAAATAAATGATGGAAATTTGACCTCAAAGATCCAATGAAAAGGTGCACAGACCTTTGGATTTCCTCACAAAATCTTCCACTCAGTCAGATAAAGGAGAAGAAAACAATAAGTTAACTCTAGGTCAGCGAAGACAAAGAGTGACTTCAAGGAAAGGAAAGAAAAATGTCAAAATACCAAACAAAAGAGGATGAATTCTCAAAAATAAGGGTGTTTTAAAACTAATACTAAGATGGACTGAGAGTATGAGCCCCTAAGCAAATGCAAGAGGTAGAAACTGAACCCATAAACTGAAAAATTAAAGGATGTTTCACTGAAAATGGGGTAGCACTCTGGTGTAAGAGGCACCAGAGCGTTATAACTCTCTGTGTAAGACTAGCAGGGAGCATTGGCACCTTGATAGCAAGGGAAGGGGAGCGCTCTGCTTCAAAAACTCAGAAAAATGCCCAGAAACTCAAAAAATCAAGGAAATTCAGTCAATCAGGTTGATTTTGATGAAATAAAGAGGCAATCAAACAAATCCAAGAATCAAAGATAGTATGGAGAATATAAAATTAGTGGGTAAAGGGTTACAAACAATATTTGGGAAAGGAAACAAAAATCAGAGCTCCTCCCCAGTGGAGTCGCCAATTTCTGTTATAGGTGAATCCTCCTGCAGACAAGCAGATTCCCTCTTGGTCTCTAGACTCCTAAGGCCAATACAGAAGATTGCTTAGCATGGAAACTGACATCCTTTTAGATCTAATCAAGGTAATATATGAAGGAGAAGAAGAAAGATATGTACCTTGTGAACGACGTTTATCCTTGCAAAGTCTAGGCTGAGCTTCAATCTTGAACTCCGTGATTGGTCCTATAAAACAAACAAAGGTACAAAATACTTCCTACTCTACTGAGATTAGCTCAAATATGGATCCATATACTGCAGACAAACTTATATGGAACAAGTACAAGTTTGAGAGAAATAGGCCAAGCATTGATTGATTAATAAGAACAAGTAAAAGTACTTACAATCCTACGAATGAAGGTGCAACAAATTCTTCCAGTTCTCCTTGTCCAACCCCTTTTCTCAAGTAATCTCCACTGATTGCCTTGATGACATCTCACTCATGAGATCATAAGTTTGATGTAATTCTCAATCTTCATCCCCCTTTCACTATGAGAAGGCATCCTTATATAACCTTGGAGAGGTTCAACCACTTGAGAGATCTTTGGGATGAGTTGAGGATTTCTCTCTTCAGTTGAGGATCTCCCATAAGATCATGCCTTGACCATCTATTTGAATCCAACTACCTTCAGGAATTGAGGGATTCTTCCCTAATTTTCCTCAACAAACCCAAAATTTGCTCAGAAAAGGCTACGCTCCCCCAAAAGGGGCACCAGAGTGCTATAGCGCTCCCCCAAAGAGGCCCAGGGAGTGCCAGCGCTCCCTGTTAGTGTGTAGGGGAGCGCTCCTCTCCAAAATCCATTTTAAAGTGGTTTTTCAAATGGAAAAAGGCTTGTACTCCTTGTCAATTTATTTCTCTTCTTCCAAACTGGCCTTTGAGGTGTCTTAAGTGTCTTTATGATGTCATTATAGGTATGAAACGGGAAAGATGGAAGTATGATGTTTGCGACACTTGTGACACTCATGGTCAATATGAGACACTTGCAGAGAAGATGCGACACATACAACACTCGTAATGATGACACTTGCGACACTATCAAAGTGAGTAATTTTGAGGTGTAACAGAATTCCCCCCAAAGTACGAAGTTAGAAGAGGATGATGAGTTAAGTGCTTTGTAGACTTTTTTGAGCAAGGGTATGGACGCAGAGAGACCGAAAAAAGCTACACACAACCATCAAAAAAATATTATGACATGTTTCAAACCCAAGACAGGCATACCTATGCTTGGGTGATAAAGACTCATAAGGTATGGATGCCATAAAATACACTACAGATTCATAATTATATTGATAAAAAAGGTATAGACACCAATGATACAATGTGGATCTGTACTCCCATGAAATGAACTAATCGTAGCCATGAAAAATACACATTGGATCTACGAGATGACAAGACATAGCCATGACCAATACAAAGTGGATCTATGTAACAGAGTGTGTGTCAATGTTCAAGAGAAACTCCGTCACAACTTGGGTAAAGTACATATCAGAGTGAGTCACTCAACCCAAGGCCTTCTTACCCATCTTGATGTAGTATGAATCTAACCATGTGAATATATTTCTTGATGTCGAACATGGGAGAAACCACTTGATTACAGGTCAATGAGGTAAACCGTTAACAAGAACGAGGGAGATCACCATTAATGTCAATGATTCCCAAGGTACTTTAGTACATTCCAATGAATGTGAATAGATGAGTTGAAGTTGAACATCCATGGAATCATATGATCAGGGGTCAATGATGTAAACCCACTATTGGACATGAGGAGGCCTACCATTGAGACATGCACGTCCCAAGGTACTAATTGGTTTCTAATTCTAGTTCCTGGATAATGTGTTGAAGTCGACAGGAATAGACTTGTCGTAGGAGGGCCTTGATTTATCCCCCATCAACAACATGAAATTGGCACAGAGATGTAAATTGGTAGGTCAAATGAACATGGACTTACACGGGTATTGAAATAGGATATTTGTGATGGCTGACTCTCAAGGTGGATACTTCGCTTGAACATTGAGGCACAACAATAGAAACATGACATGGACCAAAACACGATGATGCAGTGCATACTGTGACTTTCATCGGGTGACCCAAAGGAGTAAGAAAAACTCAGAGGATTGGTTTAGTGTAGAGGTTCAGCAGATTAATATGTGCATAAAGACAAAGTGTCGTGTTCAAGGGAGACTCTAAGAGTTACTGATAATGTTCTCAAAAACTGCATGGCTTGCTTCCTTCAATTTTTCCCCCATCCAGACAGATGAGTACCTCTTTGTAATTTAACGAGCTCGAGGAGGGTAAAACATACTCTATATAACTCACCTTCAGTAAGTTCCTCTTCCTTTTTTTAAAGAACTGGAAGAAGTAAGGGTTTGGTCCCATATGGGACCTTCAGTGTATAATTGTTTAACGAGTCCAAAAAAGGTAAAATTGGTGGTTTTTCATGTTTAGAGAGTCTGAAAATAGCTTAAATATGACTCCAATGTGGTCCTTTTTCGTAATGTTAGTCTTGTGAGGCCGAAAAAGAGATAAATTATCACTCAAAAGATGCCCGTTCAAACCTTTTAACGAGTGGGAAAGGAAGCAAGTTCACTCGACAATCTTTTCATGTTTAGAGAGTCTGAAAAGAGCTTAAAGGAGACTCTAGGGGTTCCTTTTTCGTATAACCTTTACGAGTCTGAAAAAGTGATAAAATTCTACTCGGTTACATTCTCATGTATTTATGAGCACGAGAAATAACAAAGACTGAGCTCAGTATTGGTTTCATGTTTACACAAGCTTGAAACAAAATTAAACTATGCTTTTAAATTCCCAACGTAATTTCCAAAGGTTGGGATACCCATGGATGGTTGGTACTCTACCCCCAGCTTGAAAAGCTAGTGGGTTAACTCCAAAATTATCATCAAAAGATGGAGACATTCCCCCCAAGATTGAATTCATTCATCGACTTTGAGGTTGTCACCAATTTCTGTACTAGATAGAGAAAAAGGATAAGGGTGGATGAAATGAAGATTAAAATACGAGACCTAACGAAAGACTCGACTCGACATCTATGAGATCTGACAAAAGACTCAACTTGAAGGGAGAGGCGATTGTTTCATTTTTTAATGGGCTTGACACAGGAAAAGAACTATGCTCAAGGTTCCAGGTTCAATCCCCAGATTTTTGTTTCATTTTTTAATGAGCTTGCTACAAAAAACAAAACTATGCTCAAGGCCTCTTTTTCATTTTTTAACGAGCTTGCCACAGAGAAGAGAAACTATGCTCGTGTTGCAGTTTAATTTTTTAATGAGATTGCTACAGAGAGGAAAATTATGCTCGTAACCTCTATTTCATTTTTTAACGATCTCACCACAGAGAAAAAAACTATGCTCATAACCTCTGTTTCATTTTTTAACGAGCTCGCCACAGAGAAGAAAACTATGCTCATAACCTCTGTTTCATTTTTTAACAAGCTCGCCACAGAGAAGAGAAACTATGCTTATAGATTTTCCGTGATCATGACTGCCAAGCAGGGAGGATTTTAAGGATTGAAATTTATTTTAAAATGTAGAAATCTTGGCGAATCTTACTAATCCATCATATGACAACTATAAATGTTTGGCGATATTTTTGTAAAAATGTTCAAATTTCTAAGGATTTAATATAGTATTTATAAAATTTTGTCGATTTTTAAGGTAAAATAATTTTATCTTATAAATTTGGGTGAATCATTTTTAAAATAGTTAATCTCGTTTTTGGAAAAACCATGGAAAATTAGCTCATGAGCGAAATTTAGCCCCTAAAATCATCCATGCTTCCAAGAGAATAATGCTCTGAAAGGTCACCATGTCAAGGGACAAGACTCGGTCATGGCTTCTAAGAGATCTTTGCTGGATGGAAGAACATTACTCTGGAAGGAACACATGTCGAGGGTTGTGACAGGGGTAAGGATATCAGTCTCCAACAACCCTACCGAAGAGATCACCATGTCCACTACCAGATCCAAATCATCGAAAGTTGAAATCATGGGAGAGGATGGAAAATCAACATCAAGAGGGGAGATAGAGTGTATATCTTCTCGAATTTATTCATGAGGGGGAAGAAAAGAGGATCGATGATGGTTATTACCCTAAGGTAACTTGTCAATGCGAAGCATTTCCAGAATAGATTCATCAGAAGGAAAAATTGGGCAAATGTAGTCGATCACAAATGACAAGGAACTTAACTATGGTGTAATCGAGCGATTGTCGGGTGCCAATAGATGTTGGTCATCCAAAGAGGGAGAAGCAGATTGGAAAACAATGCATGATGTTTCAGTGGGCTAAGTGACATGGTGTCACCTAGCGCATCGAATTCCAAAGGACTAGATACAATCCAAGGGTCAGATGACTCCAAAGATTGATCAACCATGGTCGAAATCATATCAACGGTGGCAATATGATGTGTATTCGGTGGAAGTGGTGTAGGGAAGGTACCCATAAGGCTAGAATATTTTAGCAAGCCAACACCAACACTGTCATACGTGATCTTGTGATCTCCCAAGAAAGGAATATTGTTGGTAGCAGGAGCGTGAGCATCGGTCGTGCATAAATCCAATTGATCAACAGTGACAATTTTGCCCTGATGAGGAAATTGTACACATCGAAAGACCGATGAGGCAATGACAGTCATAGCATAAAACCAACTTCTTCCAAGTAACAAATTGTAATCGAGGGGAGCATCAACCACCTCTACATCAACAGTAACAGTTTTTCCACGCAATTGGATGGGCAGGGACTGTAAAATCCCATAGGGATGAAAACCTCACCCATCAAAGGTGCGTAACATTGTTGGGGATTTGTTAAGTGTGGGTGATTTTAAAAATTTCCAACACACTAAAGACATGACACAAGTTGAGGCTCCCTCATATAGAATAGTTCGGTGGATTTGTTGATTGTGAACAACAACATCAACTTGGAAAGCAAGTTGATGGGAGAGTCGAGATGCATTACTGCCCAGGTTAAACATGATATGGTTGGATGACTCAGGATAAAAAACACCAATAGCATCCTACGTTGACTGGGGTAGTGCTGTAGAACTTCTAACGTAGACATAGCACATAGTGCTTGAGCCAAACCTTCAACAATGTTGTAGTTCTAGGTAGCACGTGAACTAGGATTAAAGTTAGCTTTGCGAATAGTTCTCTTAGGAGGGTGTAAGATACGGTCAAATGTAGGTTTCTCAAGCTGAAGTGGTCCATATGGAGGATTAACCGATGGAGGACTAATGGAGGATGGTGATGGATATGATAAAGTGTCAGTCCCATTAGTAACTTTTCCTTTGTCATGTTTAACCGGGGTGTCATATGCCTTAGAGAGAGTGGTCAAATTAATCTGATTAAACATATAAATATGTGCACTCATCGAGGATTCATTAGGAGGATGGATAGAACTGCCTCCAAGAGAGGGGGTTTGAGCAACCATGGATTGTTGCTGTGGAAAAGGTTGAGTAAGCACAGCGGGTTGTGAATTTCCCTGGAAACATTTGGCCACTTGATCACGATGTGGATAGTCTCGAGTCTAGTGATCATCACAACAAATGATACATGGGAATTTCAGTTTCCGTTGTGGTTGCTTTTCGGCAGCAGGTGTTTGAGCTTGATTTTTTGTTTGTTCATTGTTATTAGTATTTCTTGATTTATATTTTGTCTTCTTCTTACCTCTGGATTGTTGTGAAGAGGCAGATTGAACTGCATTCACCTCAGAAATAGGAGTTTGGGGGGAGGTTGAGGAGAGTGTGGTTGATTGGGAAGTAGATTGTGTTTTAACAGAACCAATAATACCGTCTACATGAGTCGAGGATGACGGCTTGGATGGATCCGTATTAGCTCCAGCAGCATTCGAAAGTAAATCATACAAAGTAACAGATTATGAATAAACTAAATCTAAGTACTGAGCCCGCGCAATGGCTTGTTCCTCAGTGATTGTGCCACCTATAGCGACATCGCAAACGATCAGGGGTAAAAGTGATTTAGTAAACCATTCTGCCAATAATATGTTAGGAATGATTTCTTTGATCAACCTCTGACGTCGTCTCCACTCATGAATATGGTCAGAGATATGCATGGAGTTAGTTTGACGAAGGGAGGTCAAGATTTCAGTACCCATGTCGTAGTTAATAGGTATTTGAAAGTGCGTGAGGAAAGACATGGCAAGGGATTTGAAATCATGAAAAGAAGCACATGGTAGTTCAATATACCACTTTGTTGTTGAGCCCGTAAGTTTTCTATAGAAAAGATGAAAACGTATAGAATCATCCATGAGGGAGTTTGATGAACACCACAAATGGAAAGTCATCACATGGTTGTTTGGATCTTTGCCAGATTTTTCATCAAATTTCGGAATATCAGAAGGAAGTTTAGCTGGAATAACTTGCCAAACCGGTGAATGATAAATAGGATCATTTGTTAACTGAGACAAGTTTGGGAGATCCAAAGTCGCAAGGAAAGGTAGTTGTCGATTAACTTGCGGATGATACTAGTGTGGCATAGGAATACAAGTAGGAACATAAACTGGGTTAGGTGGATAATGGTAACCAGTAGGTCCTCCTACATATGGTTGTTGTTGGCCAAGATAAGAAAGATTTGATGATGGATAAGAAACATTTGCATAAGGAGGATAACCCGATGGGTTTTGAGGATTATAAGTCAGATTTGGTGTTTGCCTATAAGGGGGGTAAACACTTTGTCTATAAGGATGATATAGATGAGTTCCTTGAGGAAGAGGAGGTCGTTGTGGACCTTGAGGATTATGTCCTCCTGAGAACTATGGGTTTTCTGGGAAAGGAATGTTCCATAGATTGGGCATTGTAGACACATTCTGTCCATATGGTTGATGATGGGCTCCAGTTTGAGACTACCCCCCCAACATGAGGTTTCCCTCCAAATGGAGGTTTCCCACTGGAAGGAGGTTTCCCCTGAACAAAGGTTTCCCTTCGAAAGGAGGTTTCCCCCCAGCATGAGGTGGAGTTCCTGGAATTTGGGAACCAGATGTAAATGAATAACTGGTACCGCTTAATGGATTAGAACCATGAAGACCGGTCCCTCCGGGTTGATGTATAGGTATAGAACTTCCAGGTATAACTTGGGTAGTGGTGACAACAAAATAATTTAGAGCTCTGTACCCAGAAGGAAGTGATGATGAAGGCCTAGATGCTAGTGGTGTGCCAATCGTAGCTTGGCTATCCACCACATTATCAGTGGGAATAGACGGAACTTGAGGGACCATTGTAGAATGGGCCATCTAGAGAGAAAGAGTGGAAATTGGGCCAAAAGATGGCATGTTCGGATCAACGGACGACGTAGTTGGAATAATGGTTGTACTAGTAAAATGATCTAAGGGTACAGTGTAGGTAACATGTATATCGACACCTATTCCTGGTCCGTAAAGATCGCCCACCATGCACGGTGGGCTTAGAACAATGTTAGCAGTCCAAAGGGGGTCTTCGACTGGAGGTTTTGAATGAAACCTAGTCGGAATGTCAGAAGGATTAATAAAAACAAGTTCTCAGTCGAAGAAAATGCCTCTCATATCCCGTAGGAATGCGAAAATCCTCAAAAGACTTTGAAACAATTTGAAAATCCTCTAAAGGGGTGGTAACTTCCTCATGTGAGGTTATAATTTCGTGAACCTCGCTATGTTGAGGAGAGCCCTCCGTAGAATGAGGGGGTAAAGGATTAGTGTCTTCCATATTTTCTGGAGGAAGTCCCTGTACCCTACGCGAACGACGTGGAGGGTCGATGTTGGCAGAGAAAAATCGACGAAAAAAATCTATGGCCAACTAACGAAAAGGAAACAACATATGCTAATAAAATCTAGGGATAAAAACTAAGAAAATAAAACCTTCTCTCGATGACTGTAGTTGGTGATGAAATCCAACGTCGCATGATCAAGTCAAGAAGGGGCTAGGATATGGTGGAATAGTTACAATGGTGACCTTCTTAACGGACTTTCACTATGGTGCAAGCTTCCACGCAGTAATTGTGGATTTACCCTACAAGGAGCCTCAGTGAGTTTGACCAATGTCTGTTCCAGGTATAGTGACACTTCCCTTCACCGTCACCTTGTGTAAGTACCTAAATATTATGGCAACTAAAGATACCAACTCGCAGTCAGTCCCTAGGTGGGTACATTCAACAGTCCGATCTGAACGTAAGGGCAGGATAACAAGTTCGAAATCAACTCGAGAGGCTCCCACACATAATCATGGGTATACCTTCAAGTGACACCCAATATACGATCCAACCACTACAAACTATTGAACCATGGAGGTATAATCTCCGTAATTCACCTGAATGTGACCTCTTGCATAACCCCTGTGTGAGAGGGGGATCCCAGAAAGCCTATGTGACAATTGGATTTGACTCTCCCTATCTTAGGATGCTAATGTTTGTTTTGAAAACTTTGGAGAGTTGTACTCATAGCCTAATACAAAGTGCTAATCCTAGTCTAATGTTGGTGGAAGATCCTAAAAAAAAAATGTTCTAGATAATTTTAAATTAGCATTCATTTTATAGCTATTCTTTACTCAAAAGGTGTATGAAAGTGAAATTGATGGCGTTACGACTCAATTCCCCAAAAATGCATAAAATATGATAAGCAATTGTTTCTTTTGATGAATACCTATTTAAGGGAAGGAGAAAAGTTGTTTCCACTATCAAACACTAATATGCAATGTCCTCAATCAATTTCTTCCTTAATCAAATCCAATGTATGCTAAAAAATTTCAGAAATGCCTTCTAATATCCAAACCAATCATTAAAATATGTCATTTTTCCCATATGTGAAGGATAATCAGATGTAGGACTTCTAATGTCAATCATATTTTAGGATTAAACAATCGGAAGAAAAACTCACACAAAACAAAAGTACACTCTCATTGCGAATAAACAAGAAAGACAAAGATAACCAAATTGTAAACAATAACCAAAAACCCTCAAACAAAAAAGAAATGATGGAAATCTGACCTCAAAGATCAAATGAAAAGGTGCACAGAGCTTTGGATTTCCTCAAAAAATCTTCCACTCAGTTAGATAAAGGAGAAGAAAACAATAAGTTAACTCTAGGTCAGCGAAGACAAAGAGTGACTTCAAGGCAAGGAAAGAAAAATGTCAAAATCCCAAAAAAAAGAGGATGAATTTTTAGAAATAAGGGTGTAATTCTCAATCTCTATCCCCTTTTCACCATGAGAAGACCTCCTTATATAATATTGGAGAGGTTAAACCACTTGAGATATCTTTGGGAAGAGTTGAGGATTTCTGTCCTTTAGTTGAGGATCTCCCCTAAGATCATGCCTTGACCATCTATTTGAATCCAACTACCTTAAGGAATTGAAGGATTCTTCCCTGATTTACCTTGACAAACCTTAAATTTGCTCAGAAAAGGAAGCTCTCCCCCAAAAGGGGCACCAGAGCGCTATAGCACTCCCCCAAAGAGACCCAGGTAGCACCAGCGCTCCCTGTCAGTGGGTAGGGGAGCGCTCCTCTCCAAAATTCATTTTAAAGTGGTTTTTAAAATGGCAAGAGACTTGTACTACTTGACAACTAATTTCTCTTCTTCCAAACTAGCCTTTGAGGTGTCTTAAGTGTCTTTATGATGTCGTTATAGGTATGACACAGGCAAGATGGCAGTATGATGTTTGTAACACGTGCAACACTCATGGTCAATATGCGACACTTGCGGACAAGATGCGACACGTACAACACTCATAATGAAGACACTTGCGACACTATCAAAGTGAGTAATTTTGAGGTGTAACCCATATTTTTCATTAAGTCTTCTTTGGAATGATAAATTGCCCCATGTGTCTTTCCAAATACATGTTTCTTGCTGCTGAAGACCCTCGAGATGCTTTCACTTTTTGGCATCCTTTTTGTACCAGACTATTCATTCGTGGTTGCGCTTTCCACCATCTCCATGCTCACCTTCTATTTAGGTTCCTCCTCTTCCAGGTCTTCTACCTAAGAGGATGGTGTGATTTTCATTTTCTTGAAAATATTTTGCTGACTACTGGCATGCGGTGCCTCTAAACTGCTCCTCTTATTATAAACACTCACCTTTGGGAATTTGATAATCAATCTTGGAGAAGCTTTTTGTGTTGGGATATGGTGAGGGACAGACTCCATTTGTTGTGTTTGACCGAGTTGCAAAGCGACTTCCATGTCTGCACAATTTTCTGGGTTAGCCAACTTATCAAATCCTTAGACATGTTCGTGCTCGTATGGACCTTGTTTTCTCATTAATATCCTCTTTGATATGATTTGATGTGGATCATATTTCCTTCCTTGTAACTATGTGAAACCATATTCATTTAGCTTGGCTTGAACCTGAGGTAAACATGACCTGGATTTAACTACAGAAGGCCCTACTATGAAAGGAAATTTAAAGTTGGATGCTTTGTGAGTCTTCAAAAAATCCTCTATCTCTGAAATGATCCTTTGTTTGATAAACTCTAATGCAAAGATTATGGGAGTCAAAAAGACTGGTAAAAGGTAAGGTCCTTCCTGATAACCATACACACAAATGACAATATAATGCATGAAAATCATCCAATATCCTACCCTGTTCTCTGATATGGGTTGCAAAGAGATTTTCATTTATTCCAAAATCCTGGGCAGATCCGTGCCAAAGATGAGACTATAAACCATGGACATAATCTTGTTTATGAAAATCAACATGGTGATCCTTTTGTATTCAGTCGAGATGAATGTCGCTTCAGGGAATTCGGTCTTATTTGATTCCAAGAACATTCTATTGGCAACCAATTCACTTTTTCCATTGTCTTATAAGTTGCCTACACCTATGTTTTACAAACATCATTTTATCGTTGCAATTTTTAAATCGACGACACATTTATTTCTTGCGACATTTACACATCTGCCTTCATTTCGTTTTCACGACTGTAAGCGTGAAAACTCCATCTTTCGTAGTCGCATTGAAATCGTTATTTAAACTGTCATTGTCTCTCTTGTCAATATTCTTGTTGCACTTACATTCCACTTATCATTATCTAGCTGGCAAGACTTTCGATCAATACTCATTATTCATGCTTTGATTGATTGTGTGACTTGATTTCATCGAGTTTGTAATACATTGGCACTTGGATTTGCATTCATTTGACTCATATGACCTTTGGTTTCATTAGATACATGGGTGTTAATTCTTTTATATGATACCTATGTTCTTGTTTTCATAACTATTGGCACTTTGATTATATGGACGACGATCGACACATTGGTTAAACGTTTATACATTGGCGCATGGCTAACATTTGGTAATGGTTTCACATGGAATGTTGATGGTTTAAAAACTATAGTCTAACGTTGATTTGGCACGTTGGCATAACACTTACCATTTGATTCATTGGATGGCCAAACGATATGATTATTGAGCTATGCTATGATGGTTTGAACAACTGTGTAAGCCGACGATCATACCTCTCACCATAACTATCATGAATGGCAGGGATAAGCTCCACCACCCTCACACAATGGCATTTATTCCTATCCCATATTCATCACTCACTTCTGTTAGCTTGGGTAGCTATGCTCTTGTGTGTGTTTCAACCCAAACCCTTGGCTTACCATGTGCTCAGTTCCATGGCACCAGTCATGCGGATCGAGCCAAACCACCATCAAGCACTGCTAATGTTTGATAATGCCCACAGAGATTTGGAGGAAAACTCATGGCTCACCTTCATACGGAAATTTGAGGGTTTTAAATTAGTTGTAGCACGACAGTTCACTTCAACCTTCGATGGCTGTAGAGCCAAGGTTGGAGATGTTCAATTGGAAATTAACGAGAAGTTTATCAGTGCTGCGACAGGGTTGCCGAGCCAAGGTCAGTGTTGGTTCAATAATTGCAAGGTTGAGGAAGTGCCATGGACATTGTTGTTCCTCTCACGCAAAGTCACCTCTTGTGACAGAGGTTTTCCCATCTCTGCACTCAAACCACATTGGCACGATACTTTAATGATAGTTAAGTAGTTCGTGACCTGCGAAGGTCGATACGGGTTAGTGTTTCTCTATCACCTTCGTTTACTAATGAATTTCATGGGGTATTTGTTGAACATGCCCTTATACTTTCATCACATCCTTTTTAAAATGTCCAAAACATTTAAAAGGCAGCAGACCGACAACAGCCTTTTCCATCATGGGCTAATTAAGCTTATCATTGTCTATCATTTGAGTTTGCATGGTGATAGTTGGAGGGCTTTCATCACCCGAAATGGTTTCGAGGACACCGACCCTGTTCAAGTCGACAAAACTATGGTAAATGAAACCATTGTTCAGCTGCCTGTGCCCTTTCATGACTTGTTGCCATCCCCTAAACCCTCAAACATCCCCGATGTTGACTTACCAGACATACCAGCCGAGAAAGTCAAGGCCATAAAGAAACCTACAAGCAAGAAAGCTAAGAATAACCCTACTACTAATGCTAAGGGAAAGAAGAACTCACGGCTCATTTCGAGAATGGCCAGGAACAAACCCAAACCCCCTGTTGAGTCAAAACCTATCATTCTAAGTGAAGATTCAGACTTGGATGTGGAACGTTTTTTGGCCAGCGAGTACCCTTACTCGCAAGGTTTGTTCCTCAAACCCCCTTACAATTTCCTGACTAATCTTCCTCCCTTCCTAGTGAATGACCCTAAATACACTGGTATTAAACTGCCTAACGAAACCCTTAGTCATATGACCAAACCCTCGTCTTCTCTTTAGAAACCCACACATCTCCCCTGTGACCAATGTGGCCTATGGTTGGAACGATATTACATCGATGTGCCCATAATTCAATCAAAAATACAGTCACTGGAAGATCGAATTGTAGTATTGACTGGTTAAAGAGACCAGCCACAAGCGACCGATACGAAACAGAAGACAACAGGCTCGATCCTCTTCAAAAACGTTGAATCAGCCACAGCAGTGATCAACTCCAAATTAACATAATCAAGCTGTCTCGTCACTATATAGGTATGAAAATATGATAACGTTTTTGTTTTAAGAATATTCAGGGTTGATATAATGATTTGAGATAGCTCTATTTCTCGTTCAAACGCCTCTGTCATTTGGTGACCATCCTATACATTGCGTTGATTTGATATGCGATCTGCTCATGGATTTTTACGATTTTCATTTGGATTTGATTTGCTAAGTTTGTTTGATTGAAGTAACGAAATTAATGGTTTGTTTTTAATTCAATTTGTTCTGCATTCGCTCCGAACAGGAAATTTTCAAACACAATTTGGAATACGATTATGATTGGATATGATTTCATTATAATTCATATGCTATGATTGGCAAATGATTTGGTTGTTACGATGCTGTGTCATATAATGTTATAGATTTGATCATTTCCAAGCTGGGAAATATGACTCTGTTTCATATGAAAAAAATGATCTGTGTTGAGCCTGTGTAAGTGCGTCTAAAATTGTGGAATGATTTTCGTTCGTAATGGCCTTGTTAAAGCCTAACCGATTAATTCGCTCTTATCCTGATTGGCTTATCCCATATTTCGAGTTGACAAGATTGTTTCACGATTTGGATTTGTATTGTAAGTTATTGCTCTGTTAATTTTGATTTATAAAACGAATTGGTTATAACCAGACCCACGATTGCTATATATGTTAAACTCAGTTATGATTCGTTTGGAATGAACGATTTCGTTCAAAGCCAATCGATCTTGATTGTCCAATTTGCAATAACAAATCACGAATTCTCTTGCTAAATCGATCGATACTGTTAGGATTTTATTTAAATTGATTTTCACACCAGTCTGTATTGATCTATTCGTGGTATGAATTGTTTATTGTGTTAACACAGTTACAACAATTTGAAAACGATCTAGTCGAATCCGTATTCCATGTTGACAAGACAAGTATAACGAATTGCTTACAATTTGTTTGATTATAATCGTTTCAATTCATATCAAAACAATTTCACAACTGTTGAACTCGATTCGTTGTGAAACGATTGCATGCGATTTGTTTTAATTACATTAGTTTCAAATTGGATTTGAAAAGATTTTTAAAACTGTTTGATTTTGACTCTGTCTGCCCGACTTATGATAACAATTGAAACAAAATACTCCTATCTCTGTATTCGTTTGAATGATTTTGATTCTATTTGATTTCGAATGGTATAACAAACTCAAAATTAAATGATTCGTTTTCAAATAGTAATTGGAGGTTAATTAAATTTGATTCTTTAAAAGATCTTCAATCGATTTTAATTCTGGTTCTGTATCTTATTTTAGACTAGCTACAGAATCAGAGGATTTTGTAGCTAGTCTATAGAATTAAATTTTTTATTGTTTTATTAATAAAAGATCCTTCTAACTTGTTCATTTTTTGTCCTTTTCAGGTGAATTCGAATTGCTTGGGATTTGATGGACAGTTTAGAGGATATCTGGATGTTTTACTTTTATTTTGGTTTCCTAGTTTAGTTGAACTTGGGAGATACTCCCAGATTTATGTAAACAGTTTTAAAACTGCCACAGGGAGGTTTTACCCTGTGGAAAACTTATAAATGCTTATTATTTTTGTAATAATCATCGTCCTCACTTGTGGGAGAACCAGGCCATGAAATTTTAATGCAAACTGAGACAGAAGTTGATGTTCTGTTACAGCTTTAGCTTTTCATAATATCAATCTTTTGTTTCATGTTTATGTTTATCAATTTGCATCTGAATAATGACTAATTTAGCTATCTTAGTCTTTTGCAAAATGATATGAATTATTTAATATGATCCATGTCTGATTTCTTTCACTAATTTATAAACACAGCAATTACTTGGTTCAGTTTATGAATGACAGATTTCTCTTCTTCGTGGATTGAATTATTTATGTATAGATCTTTACATATTGGTTTACCTAATTGTAGAGATCTATAAATTATATAATTGTTGTGATTTTTATGTCTTGTTTGTCCTATAAATATACTTGAAGAGAACTACAACTATCGTTTACGAGAAGCTTTCGGACAATTTGGAGTGGGTTTCCTCCCTTCGATCTGCTAAAACAGTCATCATACATAGGGCAAATTTGGAGCGTTTCCAGGTCAGTTCATCATTTATTTGTTTAGTATATTCATTAGTAGTTTAGTTAGATAGATGTTTTAGTTTATGTTAGTAATTAGAATTAGTATATTAATGATTTAGTTTAGTTAGTTTTCTATTTTATTCCTTATTCATAAAATTATAAAATCAACAAAAATATTCCTTTCTATTTTAGGACAGAATATTTATGAGTTTTCCAGGTTTTATTCAAATCTGTAAGTTGTAGATAATCGTACATTTTGTGAATAAATAATATTTCAGTTAGTAGTTAGATATTAAATTAGTTAGAGTTAGTATAGTATTAGTTAGTAGATTGTACATAATAGTTAGTTTAGTTTATTAGTTTGTTTTTGTTTCTTTTAGTTAGATTAGTTTAGTTTGTTTATTAGTTAGTTTTAGTTAGATTAGTTAGTTTAGATTAGTTTTCTTTTTGTTTTCTTAGGACCTTAGATCGGCCAAAAGATCCTCTAAACCCGTCAGGGTGGTTCATCCCAAACGACTTGGGTTATTAGACAACCCTGGACCGGTTCCACTCTCTCGGTTGACGGACGGTCGATTTCGCCCGTCAACAAATGGTGCTAGAAGGAGGGCCTGAACTAAATTAATGGCACGAGGTGGTCACAAGATTCCTCCACCACCTAATCGCACACCTATAGTGACTAGAATCCGTTCAAACGATAATATTCCCCCTCAATTAGCAACTACTTCAACCGACGATCCACAGGTCACAGTTGAACCAGTAACCCCTAATCCTACAGGTGGTGACATACAAGAGATTGTCCGCCAATCTCTTATAAAAAAACATAGTTCCTTAGCCAGTTTGAGGCGACGAAAACGTCCGTGGGGTCAACCTTTAGACTTCTCTGATATTAGAGAACAATTAGGTGACACTAACCCTACTGTGAATCCTTCAGATCCAATCTTAAATCCTACTGCAGGAGGATCTGGTAAACCCCCTTCACCACCTCCATCATCTCCTTCCTCTTCTGGAGGAGATTCCTCTGACGAAGGCAATTCCCCTTCTCAGCCTTCCACACCCACCACACCAATGGCAAATCAGAACAACCCTGCCAGACCTTGGCTTGATCAGGATGTCGTAGTTGTACTTGGAGCTCAGCATCCTCTACCTAAACACCTGGAGAAATGGCTTCCGAAGTTTGACCCAGACTCAAAACAGGTCGTTGAAGATCACATTAAAAAGTTCATGTTAGCCATAAGACTCCACAATGTCAAACATGAAGACGTTGTCTATAGGTTTTTCCCGTATACCTTCGAGGGCAATGCATCCACATGGTACTTTTCCAAACAACCCCATACCATCGTGTCTTGGGAAAAGTTCGAGTCATGATTTTTGGAAAATTTCGGAGACGGTAAACCTTCGGAAGTCCTAGTCATGGATATTTCTAGCTTAAAAATGAACCAAAAAGAAAAAGTCAAAGTCTTTAATCAAAGATTCTTAAAACTTAAAAATCGAATCCCTATAGATTCTATGCCTGCCGAGAATCTTATAATAGCTTACTACACTAAAGCTTTGCATCAAAGCATAGCTATTTGGGTTAAATGATCTAAGAAAGCCACGTTATTAGAAGCCTTCAAGGAGGCCACCTAGATTGAAAAATATATACTTAGTCTTAAGGATTCTACTAGCAACGAAAATGAGACTAGTACTTCTTCCAAAAAGAAGATCGAGATCCTTCCCAGACCCACTCAAAGTAAGACACAACCTGAAAACCCTGATTTGGTAAACCTAACCAAAGTTGTTCAAAAACTATCAAATCAAGTTATAGACTTGAAAAGGTTGACCGAAGAAGCTTCCTCGAGCAAAGGTTCTTATAAACCCCCATTCCAAAAGCCTTTTCCTACCAACCAACCTAACCCAACTGTCAGGCTGCTAAATTGTAGCTTTTAAGTGTCCTGAATCACTAAATTGTCAAACCAGGGTTGGTATACTTCGAGCTGATACACAGTATGTGCAGGCAAGCGTCTAGTCT
>JZKD02S2390816.1:836274-847942 GCA_000966675.3 Picea glauca | reverse complement strand
TGTCTTATGAAAAAGTCAATTTAGGAACTAGTGAAAATCCTCAGTGTATCAACTTAGGCTTGGGATGTTCTAGACAAGAAAAAACTGCTTTTGTTAAATTATTTAAAGAATTCAAGAATGTCTTTGCTTGGAATTACTAAGATCTTAAAACGTTCAATCCTAATATCATACAACATGTCATCCCGATGAAGCCCCAAACCTTACCCTTCCAACAGAAACTGAGGAAAATGCATCCTAAACTAGAACCGACTGTACAAAAATAATTGAATAAACTCCTAAGTGCTAAAATAATTTTTCCTGTTAGACACACTCAATGGGTATCCAACCTCGTCCTAGTGCAGAAGAAAAATGGGGAAATTCGACTTTGTGTCGATTTCCAGAACCTCAACAAAGCGTTTGACAAAGATAATTATCCTGTCCCGCCCATGGAACAGATCCTTCAACAAGTATCTGGTTCCGAGAGGCTATCCTTATTAGATTGTTTCTCTGGATACAACCAAGTCTTGATGTCTCTGCCAGACCAATTAAAAACTACCTTCTGTACCCCGTGGGGCACTTATGCTTATCGCAAAATGTCGTTTGGATTGATCAATGCTAGTGCTACCTTTCAGAGAGCAATGGACATTGCTTTTAGAGGCTTAATCAATCACTCCATAGTAATCTACTTAGATGATGTGACCGTTTATTCTAAAAACAAAGACAATCATCTAGCTCACTTACAAGTCGTTCTGCTATGATGTCATAAATACGACATCTCCTTGAACCCTAAGAAGTCCATCTTTGCAGTAGAATAGGGTAAACTACTAGGGTTCATTGTGTCTAGTGATGGAATGATTATTGACCCCGAGAGGACCCAAGTCATCGCTAAACTTCCCCCACCTGCCTCCAAGAAATCCATGAAGTCTTTCCTAGGCCAGATTAATTTCATGAGAAGATTTGTCCCTAGTTTCTTCGAAATGGTCAGGCCTCTCCAGAACCTGATTAAGAAAGACACCCAATATCACTGGGGACCCACAGAAAACCAAGCTTTCAATGCTATAAAAAAGGCCATAATAGAAGCTCCATCTCTCATGAGCCCTAATTTCTCTCAAGACTTTACACTCTATACTTTTGCCTCTGATTGTTCCTATGCTGCAGTCCTAACTCAGAAGAACCCCGAGAACAACGAAGTACCCATCGCCTTTATGAGCTCTGCTTTCAAAGGTGTTGAGCTTAACTACCCAGCGGTTGATCGACAAGCCTACGCTGTCTTCAAGGCAGTTAAGCATTTCCGGTCATATCTTTTGAATTCAAGGACGAAGGTCATTGTCCCCTACCCTGCCGTTAGGAATTTGTTAGTGAAAAAGGAGTTAGGAGAGAAAAGAGCCAACTGGGTCACCTCCTTGAAGGAGTATGACTTAGAAATCACCCCAGCTCAGATCGTGAGAGGCCAAGGGTTGTGTAAGTTGGTAGTTGATTCAGAAACTAAACAGCAAGAATATAATAACACGTCAGACCTAGAAAAATGCGATCACAGTTTGATTTGTTGTGCACAAAACCTCGTGAGTCCTTGGTACGACGATATTATACACTGTCTTCAACATGGATCAGCACCCCGTCACCTTGACCCTGCCAAGAGAAGAGCATTGAGACTAAAGTCCGCCTCCTTTCATCTAGTTAACAGTATACTGTTTCGTCATAATTTTGATGGCGTACTGATGTGTTGTCTTGAAAAGGATGAAGTAGAAAGAGTCTTGCTTGAGTTGCATGCAGGAGAAGCTGGTCGTCACTTCAGTGGTGACACCACTACTCATAAGGTTTTAAGAGCTGGTTATTACTAGCCAACGCTTTTTAGAGATGCCCATGCCTTGTGCCGTAAATGTATCATTTGTCAGAAAGCATCAGGGTGATTGCATAAACCAGCCTTCCCCTTGCAACCCGTTTCAATCGATTCTCCTTTCCAGTAATGGGGCCTTGATATCATTGGTCCTATTAACCCTCCATCCTCACAACAACACAAGTATATTGTGACAGCCACTGATTACTTTACTCGATGGTCTGAAGCCACCGCGCTAAGAACTATTAACACAAGTCAGGTGATCACTTTTCTAAACTCGAATATCATCACTTGTTTTGGTATCCCTGATTGTCTAGTATTTGATAATGCTTCATACTTTTCTTCCCTTGAGATGAGTGAGTTCGCCTTAGAAAAGGGAATAAAGCTGAAGTATTCTGCTAGTTACTATCCCCAGGGAAACGGCTTAGCAGAATCAACAAACAAGAACTTGATCAAAATTATCAAGAGAACCATGGTTGAAAATCACAAGAACTAGCACAATGCACTGCTTAATGCGTTGTGGGCTGATAGGGTAACACCCAAAAGCCACTATAGGTAATTCCCCCTTTTTTCTCATTTATGGCAGAGAAGCCATTCTGCCACCTCACATTCTTCTTCCTTCACTCCAATTATCACAAAAAGTTCAAGAAGAAGAATGCCTCCCTTTAGAAAGCTGTATTAACACTTTGATGAAGTTAGAAGAAGTAAGAACCCAAGCTAAGCATAAACTAGATCAACATCAACAACTGATTAAAAGCTGGTTTGATTCTAATTCTGCTTCTGATAGCAATTTTGAAGTAGGTGATCTTGTCTTGAAGTGGGACAAACCACACGAAGGAAAGGGTGAACACACCAAGTTTCAAAATTTGTGGCTTGGGCCATTTTTTGATTGCTGAAAAGTTGGGTCCTAGTTCCTTTCGATTGCAGAATCTTGAAGGGTAGCCTGACACCTATCCAGTGAATGGCCAAGCCCTGAAAAGATACTTCGCTGGATTACTACCCTTGTATATTATGTAAATATTTCCTTTTGTCTTTAATTTTGCCTTTGTTTTCATTTTTGGTTTTGATTTGAATGATCAGTTTTGTGTGTTTTTGAAGCATATGCATGCCTGTGTACTGAGCTATTCAGACAAAGACCATACGAAAATCTCTTCACTGAAATAACTTCTGAAAACCCTCAAAACCCTCAACCCTTCAAAACCCTACAAAACCCTCAACGTTCTGTTGTGCACACCTTGCACAGCCTAAAAAAACCAGAATTATAAAACAACTCAATAAAGATAGAAGGATCTATCTTCCTACTGTAAATGAAATCTATCAAACATCTACAACATTCATCCATGGAAACATGTAAACACTCAAACACACAGCATGTAGTAAAACTTCTCTTTTTATTAAATATGAATGTTTATACAAATGCTTACAATAACTGGACTGTAACAGTCTCAGTTCTTCTCATGCTCTCTCTCTCAAAGATTCTATTTTCTAAGGCCTCTCCTCTCAAACCTCTCCTATCTTTTTTTTTTCCCCTCAAGTCCCACATAGACTCTTCCCATCCTACCTCTTCTCTTCCAATCTGAAGCAAGATTGTCATTATAAAAGAGGGGCTCCGTGAGCATGTCTTCTTCACCTACTCTCATTGATTTCTCATTTAATTTCATTCAATGGCTTTCAATTACAATTCATAATGAGTCAACACTACAAGTCTGTGGCCTCTTACATTCCTTAGAGACTTCACAAGAAAGTTAGAATTTAAAAATGTTGAGACAGGAAATATCTCAACAACTCAATTAATTTTTGAGTTAATGCTTGATTTGAATTTGAAAAATGAGAGGGTTGCGCCTCTCTTCTCCCTTGAGTGCGTGTTGACCATGTTGTTGACCTGGTGCTCCTTTGAGATGAAGTGTTTCTCTTGCATCATACTCCCCTGCTGGGAAAAACATGAGCTTCTCTTCTCCAACATTGAAATCCACTTGGATACCAAATCATCTTCTGGATTTCTCCATCTGCTCCTCTCCAGCTATGCTGCTGCTTTTGTTGCTTCTTCTTCCCTGCTACTATGGCAGGCTCTTCTCTGCTCAACTTATCCTCGCTGGCAGTTTTTGTTGCTGACTTCAACATCAGCTCCCTGATATTCTCAATTACCTCATCTAGCTGCTCCAGTTCCTGGCTTTCTTTATGCAGTATTCTCGGTTGCATTCCTTCTTCATTGATGGGTAGATTGAATTGATCCCCCTTGCAATTTTATTCATCTCCTGCGGCTCTAACATGCCACTGTGCTGCAAAATTAAGTTCTCCAGTCTTAGCTTCTTCCTTTGGAAACTTTGTTGTTGTCAGTTCTTCTGGTGGTATATCTCTAGCTCCCTCCAACCATTCCTCAGGTTGGTATGATCCTTCATCTACTTCCAACTTAGCTTGTTGGATGTGCAAGCTTTGCACTATCACCCTCTTCTCTAGGGCTTCAAATTCTTCACATAGATCAGCAAAATCTATGTCCTCTGCATCCTCTTCTTCTCTTGCTGCTAGCTTCAGTGCTGCGGCTATATCTATTTCAACTTCCTGGCTGAAAATTTTGAGCCATTCTTCCGAACGCTCCTCTCTTCCTGTTGGGGAAAACGTCAGTGTCTTCTCCATGTTATCTTCTTTGAAAGTTTCTACTACCTTTGTTTCTTCCTCTGCTGCATCTTCATCATGTGCACTAGCCTTCACTTGGCTAGTTGGTAGGAATAGCCGAATTCCCCCAATCATTAGAATTCTCTTCTAATCCTCCTCCTGGATGGTGAAAGTTTTTAAATTGTCATCATATTCATTCATATGGTCTAAAACCCCATATGAATCTTCTCCTATCAGCGCTCCTTGCTGATTCGATCTCACCTTTGAGTCTATGAGACTCTCACATAGCCTCATCTGCTCTCCCTTGCCCACCTGACAATATGTGATTTTCCTGCTGCCCACCTGGCAGTCTGTGAGATCACCTGGTCCCGTCTTATTTCCCACTTGGAAATATTAACCTTCAACACTACCCTCCTAGTAGTATGCAAGACCTCCGCTTGGCCTCTTTCCATTTCCCACCTGGCAATTTGAAAGTTCATCTCTACCCACTTGGTAGTTTCTAAGATCCTTACTTGACCTCTTCTCCTCATCATCTCTGAGGTGTTCAACATACCTCAGCCATGTCTTCAACAATCTTGGCTATCTCCTGGCCAACAGTTTCTTGATTGGCCACTTCACCTTTGTTTTCATGGGCCAATCATACACCCATTGTGCTCTTGCACCATGTTGCATTTCCAATGCAAGCTTTTCCATTCCTTCTCTTACCTCCTTGAGCTCCAGATCCATCTCTGGATTGTTCTTCTTTTGTTGGTCTCCTTTTCAATCATGTCAATGGCCTTCAGTAGCCATATTTCACCTTCCATCTTCCCTCCTGGCAAACCTATGGATCACTCTATGCTTGGGAATGTCCTCATCTTCTCCTACAACTCACCCGACTGAAAAATTTATGTTCTTAATAACACCCGATGATATCAAGTTGTCTCCTTCACCTCCTTTTCACCTAAAATATACAAATGAAATCTTTCTCTGATACCAATTGATGAAAACCCCCTACCCCAATGGGGTACATGACCTCCCGGTCACTAGATCATTCCTATCTTTGAGATGAAATGGCTCTTTGGGATCTTGTTGGAACCCTTTGAATAGATCCATAGGTCCCTTTAATTTCCCTTACGAAGGTCCTGTGTAAAACCTGCATCGTTCTTCCTATGCGCTCTGGGCAAAAATTCAAAAAATTACACAGTGTGAACACTAGCTCTTGGGCTAGTTCCCACCTCCACGCGACCACCCTCGTGACCATGCGCTAATTCCAAAGGCACTACCAGCTTTCAACTTTCGAGATTTTTGTGTGCGAGCTCTCTCTAGCTCCTTGTCCTTTGAAATGACAAAATCCAAAAAGGGCCTAATGGCTCTTTGGCTCCTCCCTTAAGCCTTCTCCATGTGACCTGGTCCTATGACATAGGGCTACTCCTCCGAATCCTTCATCTTTCACGATTCAGGGAATCACGATGCAATTCTCCTCCTATACCTTTCAAATCCCTGAAACCTGAATCTTAGTCCTTATACAGGCCAGATCCAATGGCCCTGCTTCCTCCTCGCTTCAACGGTCATGATTGCTTCACGGTTTTGTGAGTCAGGACTTCATGTCTCACGACGCCTCCTTCCTTTGGACTCCCAGATCCTGAAATGTTGATCTCTGGGTTAAGCACCTAACCAACTGCTAGCGCCTCCTTTTTCCTTCTACCACATGACCCCTCTCATGTGACCTAGGGCCAAACGTCAGGGTGCTTCAGGATTTTTCACCTCGCGAAGTTGTGATGCAAATCCAACCTCTCCTCCTTGGAATCCCCAAAGTCCAAAACTCTAATATCCTTCACCCAGATCAATGTCTTCATATTCTCTTGATATGACATATGTCCAAACTTCTTTGGTATTTCACATATTAGGGAATTAGGGTGCAACCTCCTCTGCTCTCCCCAACTCCCGATCTCTGATTCTCCGATGAGACAAATCAACGGCTCATGCTCCTCTTGATTTGACGGCTCAGATCATATCATTTTTTTGGTCCTCACAAGTTCTGGACTCTCCGACCTTTGACTCCTTCATATGGTGGGTCAGTGAACCATCGACCGCTCCCCACATGTCCTCTTTGATGGATGGTCCTGATTCTTTCGCAAACTCTCCCTTTGCGAGTTTGCTCAAATCTTCACTCTTGTCCTCCTGGTGCCCAAATCTACGATGAGTGTGGATCTCTGACACCAGTCACCCTAGAATCCGACAGCTGGAATGATTTCACGATTTTGACGATCGCGAGTCTTCTTTCTTCACCACCCTTATACACCTAAGTTCTAAAACCCTGACAGCTTCCAGATCTTCTCCACCTGTCCTCCATGATAGCAGGCTGGATGGTCCTCTTCGCAGTTTTAGGATTTCGTGTATTGGGTTTGTTAACACTTTGTAAATTCCCTAGAGGTTGTTAGGGAAGAATAAATCTACAAGAGGTAACTTTATCTAACCACTTCGAAGCTGGAATCTAGCCCTACCAGCTTCAAAGAGGGATCTCTCTGTATGTTTTAGCTATGTTTCAAATTTAAGATATTAGGCTAGTTAAATAAGATAAGTTTATTTGTTATTGTTAAGTTGGCTGAGAGAAACTTTACACATCCATCAGCCTATGGGGTCTATATTTTGAGATGGAAATCTAAACCATAAAACAAAGAAAACCTTCACAGGGAGAGATGATGCAATTGTTGGATTCTTTTAGAAGTAAAAATGAGGAAAAGCAAAAGAAGGTGAGAAAGTCAACTACAACAAAGAAGAAGTTAAGAATTTCTTTATCATAAAATTAGAAGATGACACATTAAAATATTTGAAGTCAGAGACAAGGTACCAGAGATAAATCCTGCAACGTTCATTACATTCAAAGATTAGATTTAGAAAACAATGCAATGACTAAGCAAGAATAACATTTGACTAAGAGAGGAAAACATCACCAATGAGTACACGTAAGAATCCTATGAAAAAGCCTTTTTTGTATTAATGGAAGATATCTTGAAAATGTTACAGTCTGGTAGCTCGTGGGGCATAAAGATCAACCCTCAATACTTCAGAAAGTGAAGTATTTATAACCAAAATTACAAACGATCCTGTCATTAAAGATCAGGACGTGGTAAATCTATTTTTATCTTAACTAACTTAACAAAATACAAAAATCTAGGAAACTGCTTGATGATGTGTCGAAACTTCCTTTTGTTTTCTGGGTGATTCATTGGTGAGGCCTTTGCATGACCTCATCTGACTAGATAGTTGACTGGGCTAGGACAACTCATCAACTACTCGATCAGATTGCAAATCTCTTCCCATCAAAGATGACTGGGAACGATGACTTTGAGGAATCTTCGGTAAACTTCATCCATCTCTGTGTACTTAGAAAAAGTTGGCTTTATGATGAAGATGTACCAGATCTCATCCTGTATACTGATGTCCAACTGTAGAGCATCTAGGAATGCCTTTCCAGTGATGTTGCCTTGTATTCCTATGAATTTTGAACTTTCCTTAGCCACAACGGCTAGTCTCTTTTTGTTATCAGGGAGTGTCATCAATTTATCATTTATCACTCTCAAACCAGAGAGACCCTTCTTCTATAGAGCCTCGATCTTGCTGAAAAACCTTTTCATTCCTAGGTCCATAGCCTGAACCTTTTCTTCTAGTTGTAGCATCAGCCCTCTCTTGGTCAGGACTCTCTTGACCTCAAGGATGGTCTCTGTTCTATCTTCAATTCTCAAATCTTCCAGCTCCTCTCTAGTTTTAGAGTTTAGGAATTTGATGATTTCTGTAGCCTCTATGGGCATCTCCCCCAGTTCTTCTCTTATCCTCTCGATGGCTTGTTTTCTCCTTTGTACCAATTCATTATTCTCAAACATAATTTGTATCATTGGCCATATTTTATTCATGGACTTGGTGATGTCTGTCCATACACTTTCTTTGACTTCGGCCAGTGTTTTTCCTGCCACTGTTTTCTTCCGAAGCTATTGTAACTCTTGTTTGAGTTGGTCTGACACTTGTTTTTCCTTTGAGTATCTAGTTTGGAAAGAAGATTTGAGTTCCTGGAGCTTCTCAATCTCCTTTTTAGCCTGCTGATCTCTGTTTCCTGCAGATTCATCTCCTCCATAGATTTAGCCAGTTCAATAGTCTTTTCCAAAGATGTTAGTGGAGTGGCTGATGGAATTTCTGCTAGGGATGTTGTGCTCACTCCTGAGAGTGGAATCACACTCAGTGGAATGACCTCCATGGGATTTGAATGCTCTTTCTCTTTCACTGGTTTCTCCAATTCAGCTTCCATTTCCTTCAATTGCACATTCTGCTCCATGATTAACTTAAGCATCTCATCTTTCTCTCCTTCTATCTCTGCCATTTCCTTTACTTGTGAGTCCACTATTGGAGGTAGATTCAATTGTCTCCTTAGGGACACTATGTCGGAATTTTTCTTCTTGAGCATATCCTCGACTGCTTTCACATTTGAGGGATCATATCCGATCTTGAGGACCTACTCCTCCAATGTCTTGATCCTGTTATGCTTGGCAAAGGAAGATATTTTTTCCAACTTTAGCTGAGTCTGGACATTGTTTAGAGATACTTGTAGCTTGGATGCAGTAGTGGAAGCATGGGCCAATGTGGGGAAAACCATTTCCCCAGTCTACCTGTGCAGATCCATTTGATCGGCTGGATGCACATCCCTAGTCTGGAATTCGAAAGTGGCCCTTTTGTAATTTGTGATTGCCTTTGGGTCTGCCACCTGTTCTTGGAGAAAATCCATGTGCATTCTACCCTTCTTGATGTCGAATGATGATAGCAATCTATGTTGTGCAGTCGACGTTTTCTTCCAGAACTGAGCATATGTGCTGCTGGTCACTGTCTAATTCTTTTTCTTAATCAAATTGTATTTTTCAAAAATACTCAGCTTCAGTCCTGCTTTGCCTGGCTAGCTGACTAGTGGAGTATCTATAGGCTTCTTTATCAATACTATAGTTATTATATTCTTGATGCTCGTACTAAGGAGTGACCGATCCACCTCCATAGTTGTAACGGATGGAATTTATTTTCACCAGCCGTGTCAAGTGCCTAAGTGATTTTTAGCCTCTTTGTGTGCAGTTGGAATTCTTCAGATGATACTTCAGTGACAGAAGGCGAAGTGTCCTTCCTGGGCCTTTTCTCCTTTGGGACCTGCGGTGTTGTCATCTGTGGAATAGTGACCAAAGGGTCCTATTGTCCAGTCTCAATCAAAGTGTTTGGCTCCCATTCTGTCTGGTTCGTGAACTTCTCTGCCTCGGGCTTAGATATATGAACATACGAGATATTCTTACTTTTGACCCTCATTTCAGAAATTACCCTGTGCGGATCATAGTGCCACATGAAACTGGTAAAAAACTTCATTTCCTTTAGTAGTCTATCTGCTTCCTCCCCGACGCCTCAGCTGTTGCAGATGAAAGACCCAATCTGCCCTTTGATCCTGAGATGTTGCTTCTTCTTCAGAGACACAAAATGTATGTCGTCTGAATTTATCATCTGTCTTATATATTCCAGGGCAAAAATTCTAACTGGAAAGTACCTGGGAAATTTATAAGGGGCCAACTCTCACCCATAGACTTTGATCTCAGTGTGATTTTGGTACAGGTACCAATCTCCAGTCTTTGTAAGGTCCGAGAGATGTAGAATCCTCTGAATTTCCTCATTAATTCTGGGTTCAAGTCTGCCGTTGAGCATACTCACCACTGGGTGGCAGAACTATTCGATGAACTCTTGAAACTAAACTCTGTGGAGTTATGTCTAAGTAGAGAGGTCCATACTGTGACTGCCTATGGTCTCTCATCCTCGTCCATCTTCTGCATAGAGAAAGAGAATTTGTTAGCTTGGAAGAACACGAATAGGTATGCCAGTATTGAAGAATACCGAAACATGCCTTCTGTGGAAAAATTTATGAATTGTTCATGAATGTTGTCTGCCAGAAACTTTTTGTAGTCGAACTGTGTAGTACGTTTCTCATCGGTGGAGAAAATGGACAGAAAACCAAAAATGGGTTCATCTACCCATTGATCTGAAAAATATCTGAGCAAGGCACACAATGACGTGATGACCTGGTTTCTTTTTACTGAGAATAGGGAGGAAGGATAAGGGGGGCTGGTAGTGGGAAGTTGAGTGGATTGTGGAAGGAAAAGCTCAAAAATATGAGCTCTTTGGGGAAATGTCATCTTTTGGTAGAGCTCTATGATGATTTTGAGGTTAAACAATGAGGTGGATTCGGCTCTAGATATCTCCATCATTTGGTCGATGGTTTCTGGTGTGATGAGGAAAAGAATTTCCCCAGATGAGGACACAATGGCTCTTTGTTTGGGAATGTAATGGGCTTGGCACTTGAGGGAAAATTCTAGGAAGTGGTGAATCTGGGGGAAAAGATACAAGGGTAGGTTGGACTCCCAGAGCCCAATTTTGTCACTCTGGTCTAGGAAAACTTCTTTCAGCCATGACTACAGTTCTGAAAATTCGAAGTCGCATCTTGTGTCTACGATTAAGTAGTATTTATTAGCCAGAGGAATCCTGTCGAGGTCAACAAGAGTCGGGAGGAACGGATTCTCCTCTCCTTCTGTTCTCTTTAACTTTGGCACCATCACTTATAACAGTACCTGCAAATAAAACAAAGATTAGCAGGGACAACTGTAGATGTGGGTGACTAACTGTAACAGAGAGGAAAATGGGGAAAGTTCTCTAGTTCGATGACTAAGCAAATGGTGAGCGAACGAAGGGTAAGGGTAGTTTTGAGCAAATGGATACCCATTGGGCACACAAGACAGGTCTGTTGGTTAATGGATAAGTTAGCCAGTAATAAATGACCAATGGGTCAATTAGAGAATGAGATGGTAGATGACAATGACTGAAGTATACGGTTGAGTGATGTGGTAGGTGTCAATTGGGGGAAAAAACGATGGTGAAGGGACTTGCCATGGGTTATCGAGGGAGAAAAACTGACAAAGTTATGAGACGTGAATTTTTACGAAAAAGGTGGACAATGACATCATGAAATGATGAGGTATGTCAAATAGGAAAAGGTGCTAATATTTGGGACCAATAGACTCATGTCACGTATAAATAGGGGGCCCGCTAGAGAAAATCCCATTTCGGACCCCCCCCCCTGTTAAAAAAAGATCGGTCAGGGGGGTCCGAAAAACACCACAGGCCATTGATTTGAGCACTTCCTTATCAACTACAGATCCATGTGCAATCTTTAAAACACATTTCAAACCC
>JZKD02S2390816.1:783535-828740 GCA_000966675.3 Picea glauca | reverse complement strand
ATATATATATAGATATAATAGTTTTATGAGTCCGAAAATAATATGTACAAGCTTTTAACAACCTCTAAACATTACTTCTTTCTCATATTTGCAATTTTTCAGAAACAAAATCTTCTTCTAGGAAAAGAAAACATGGGGTTAAATATTTTTCAATTTGTCCTCCCCAGTGGAGTCGCCACTATGTTAACGCTCTGTAAATTCCCTAGAGGTTGTCAGGGAATAAGAAATCTACAAGAGGTAACTTTATCCAACCACTTCAAAGATGGAATCTAGCCCTACCAGCTTCAGAGAGGGATCTCTCTGTATGTTTTAGCTATGTTTCAAATTTAAGATATTAGGCTAGTTAAATCAGATAAGTTTGTTTTTTATCATTAAGTTGACTGAGAGAAAATTTACACATCCATTGGGCTATGGGGTCTGTATTTTGAGATGGAAATCCAAACCATAAAACAAAGAAAACCTTAACAGGGTGAGATGATGCAATCATTGAATTCTTTTAGAAGTAAAAATGAGGAAAAGCAGAAAAAGGCGAGAAAGTCAATTACAACAAAGAAGCAGTTAAGAATTTCTTTAGCATAAAATCAGAAGATGACACATTAAAATCTTTGAAGTAAGAGACAGGGTACCAGAGATAAATCCTACAACGTTCATTACTTTCAAAGATTAGATTTAGAAAACAATGCGATGACTAAGCAAGAATAACATTTGACTAAGAGAGGAAAACAACACCAATGAGTACACACGAGAATCTTGTGAAAAAACCTTTTTTGTATTAATGGAAGATCTCTTGAAAATGTTACAGTCTGGTAGCTCATGGGGCATAAAGATCAACCCTGAATACTTTGGAAAGTGAAGTATTTATAACCAAAATTACAAACAATCCTGTCATTAAAGATCAGGATGTGGTAAATATATTTTTAGCTTAACTAACTAAACAAACTACAAAAATCTAGGAAACTACTTGATGATGTGTCAAAACTTCTTGTTTTTTTCTGTGTGAGCCATTGGTGAGGCCTCTGCACAACCTCGTCTGACTAGATAGATGACTAGGCTGGGACAACTTATTGACTACTCGATTAGATTGCAAAGCTCTTCCCATAGAAGATGACTGGGAACGGCAACTTTGAGCAATCTTCAGTAAACTCCATCCATCTTTGTGTACTTAGAAAAAGTTGGCTTTATGATGAAGATGTACTGGATCTCATGCTGTATACTGATGTCCAACTATAGAGCATCTAGGAATGCCTTGCCAATGATGTTGCCTTGTATTCCTACAAATTTTGAACTATCCTTAGCCACAAAGGCTAGTCTCTTTTTGTAATCAGGGAGCGTCATCAATTTATCATTTATCACTCTCAAACCAGGGAGACCCTTCTTCTGTAGAGCCTCGATCTTGCTAAAAAACCTTTGCACTCCCAGGTCCATAGCCTGAACCTTTTCTTCTAGCTATAGCATCAGCCCTCTCTTGGTCAGGACTCTCTTGACCTCAAGGATGGTCTATGTTCTATCTTCAATTCTCAAATCTTCCAACTCCTCTCTGGTTTTAGAGTTTAGGAATTTGATGATTTATGTAGCCTCTGTGGGCATCTCCCCCAGTTCTTCTCTTATCTTCTCGATGGCTTGTTTGCTTCTTTGTACCAATTCATTCTGCTCAAACAGAATTTGTATCATTGGCCATATTTCATTCATGGACTTGGTGATGTCTGTCCATACACTTTCTTTGACTTCGGCCAGTGTTTTGCTTGCCACTGTTTTCTTCCGAAGCTGTTGTAACTCTTGTTTGAGCTAGTCTGACACTTGTTTTTCCTTGGAGTAGTTGGTTTGGAAAGAAGATTTGAGTTCCTGGAGGTGCTCAATCACCTTTTTTAGCCTGTTGATCTCCATTTCCTGCAGATTCATCTCCTCCATAGATTTAGCCAGTTCAACAGTCTTTTCCAAAGATGTCAGTGGAGTGGCTGATGGAATTTCTACTAGGGATGTTGTGCTCACTCCTGAGAGTGGAACCGCACTCAGTGGAATGACCTCCATGGGATTTGACTGCTCTTTCTCTTTCACTAGTTTCTCCAATTTAGCTTCCATTTCCTTCAATTGCGCATTCTGCTCCATGATTAACTTAAGCATCTCATGTTTCTCTCCTTCTGTCTCTGCCATTTCCTTTGCTTGTGAGTCCACTGTTGGAGGTAGCTTCAATTGTTTCCTTAGGGATGATATGTCAGCATTTTTCTTCTTGATCATCTCCTCGACTACTTTCACATTCGAGGGATCATATCTGATCTTGAGGACCAGCTCCTCCAATGTCTTGATCCTGTTATCCTTGGAAAAGGAAGATATTTTTTACAACTTCAACTGAGTCTGGACGTTGTTTATAGATACCTGTAGCTTGGATGCAGTGGTGGAAGCATGGGCCAATGTGAAGAAAACCATTTCCCCAGTCTGCCTATGCAGATCCATTTGATTGGTTGGATGCACATCCTTAGTCTGGAATTTGAAAGTGGCCCTTTTGTAATCTATGATCTCCTTTGGCTCTAGCACCTGTGCTTGGAGAAATTCCATGTGCATTATACTCTTCTCGGTGTTGAATGCTGATAGCAATCTATGTTGTGCAGTCGACGTTTTCTTCCAGAACTGAGCATATGTGTTGTTGGTCAGTATCTGATTCTTTTTCTTAATCAAATCATATTTTTCAAAAATACTCAACTTCGGTCTTGCTTTGCCTGGCTGGCTGACTAGTTGAGTATCTGTAGACTTCTTTGGAAATACTGTGGTTATGAGCTGCTTGCTGCTCGTATTAAGGAGTGACCGATCCACCTCCATAGTTGTAACGGATGGAATTTCCTTTTTGCCCATCGTGTCAGGTGCCTGAGTGATTTTTGGCCTCTTTGTGTGCAGTTGGAATTCTTCAGATGATACTTCAGTGATGGAAGGCAAAGTGTCCTTCCTGGGCCTTTTCTCCTTTGGGACCTATGGTGTTGTCATCTGTGAAATAGTGACCGAAGGGTCCTATTGTTTAGTCACAATCAAAGTGTTTGGCTCCCATTCCATCTGATTCACAAACTTCCCTACCTCAGGCTTGGATATATGAACATACGGGATATTCTTATTTTTGACCCTCATTTCGAAAATTACCTTGCACGGATCATAGTGCCACGTGAAACTAGCAAAAAACTTCATTTCCTTTAGCAGTCTGTCTACTTCCTCCCCAATGCCTCAGTTGTTGTAGATGAAAGACCCAATCTTCCCTTTGATTCTGAGTTGCTGCTTCTTCTTCAGAGACACAAAATGTATGTCGTCTGAATTTATCATCTGTCTTATATATTCCAGAGAAAAAATTCTAACCGAAAAGTACCTAGGCAATTTATAAGGGGACAACTCGCACCCATAGACTCTGATCTCAGTGTCATTTTGGTACATGTACCAATCTCCAGTCTTTGTAAGGTCTGAGAGATGTAGAATCCTCTGAATTTCCTCATTAATTCTGGGTTCAAGTCTACCGCTGAGCATACTCACCACTGGGTGGTAGAACTGTTCGATGAACTGATTGAAACTGAACTCTGTGGAGTTATGTTTGAGAAAAGAGTTCCATGTTGTGACTGCCTGTGGTCTACCATCCTCGTCCATCTTTTGCATGGAGAAAGAGAATTTGTTGGCTTGGAAGAACAAGAACAAGTATGCCAGTATTGAAGAATACCGGAACACGCCTTCTATGGTGAAATTTATGAATTGTTCATGAATGTTGTCCACCAGAAACCTGTTGTAGTCTAACAGTGTAGTAGGTTTCTCATTGGTGGAGAAAATGGACAGAAAACCCAAAATGGGTTCATCTACCCATTGATCTAAAAAATATCCGAGCAAGGCACAGAGTGATGTGATGACCTGGTTTCCTTTTACTGAGAATAGGGAGGAAGGATAAGGGGGGTTGGTAGTGGGAAGCTGAGTGGATTGTGGAAGGAAAAGCTCAAAAATATGATCTCTTTGGGGAAACATCAGCTTTTGGTAGAGTTCTGTGATGATTTCGAGGTTAAACGACGAGGCAGATTTGGCTCTGGATATCTGCATCATTTGGTCGATGGTTTCCAGTGTGATGAGGAAAATAATTTCCCTAGACGAGGACACAATGGCTCTTTGTTTGGGAATGTAATGGGCTTGGCACTTGAGGGTGAATTCTGGGAAGTGGTGAATCTAGGGGAAAAGATACAAGGGTAGGTTGGACTCCTAGAGCCCAATTTCGTCACTCTGGTATAGGAAAACTTCTGTTAGCCATGACTGCAAGTCTACGAAGTCGAAGTCACATATTGTGTCTACGATGAAGTAGTCTTTATCAGCTAGAGGAATCTTGTTGAGGTCGACAGGAGGCAAGAGGAACAAATTCTCCTCTCCTTCTATTCTCTTTAACTTTGATGCCATCACTTATAACAGTACCTGCAAATAAAACAAAGATTAGCAGGGATGACTGTAGATGTGGGTGAATGACTGTAACGAAGAGGAAAATGGGGAAAATTCACTGGTGCAACGACTAAGAAAATGATGCGTGAACGAAGGGTGAGGATAGTTTTGAGAAAACGGATACCCATTGGGCGCGCAAGATAGGTCAACTGGTTAATGGATAAGTTAGCCAGTAATAAATGGCCAACGGGTCAATTAGAGTGTGAGATGGCAGGTGACAATGACTGAATTATATGGTTGAGTGATGTGGCAGGTGTCGATTGGGGGAAAAAACTATGGTGAAGGGACTTGCCACGAGTGATCAAGGGAGAAAAACTGACAAAGTTATGAGACGTGAATTTTTATGGAAAAGGTGGATAATGACATCATGAAATGATGAGGTATGTCAGACAGGAAAAGGCGGTAAGATTTGGGACCAATAGACTCATGCCACATATAAATAGGGGGCCCACCAGAGAAAATCCCATTCTGGACCCCCCCCCTCCGTTAAAAACAGATCGGTCGAGGGGGTTCGAAAAACACCATGAGCCGTTGATTTGAACACTTCCTTATCAACCGTAGATCCATGCATGATCTTTAAAACACATTCTGGACCCCCCCCCTCCATTAAAGGCAGAACGGATGGGGGGGTCCACAATCCAATATAAACCGTAGATCTAGCCACTAAAACCTGAACCATCCAGATGTGCACATACATTATCTTTGATTTCGGACCCCCCCCCCCCCCGTTAAAGGTGAAAAGGTCGGGGAGGTCCGTAAAAGTGTGTCAACCATAGATCTATGTGCCTGATCTTAGGTCTTTCATCTATACGTTGTGCTTAACTGTGAGTGCGAAGGCATATGTGCTTCGGAAAACTTAGGATTTGTGCATATTGTGGGTTTTTCCTGAGCTTTTCCATGTTTTTGTCATCAAGGGGTTAGACATCAAACCTTTTAAACCTCAAAGACATGGTTCAATATTGATCATCGAGCTAGTTTTATTGAAATAAAGAAAACTACCTTATGTTTTAACCTAATTACCTATGACAATTAGCCCAGATTAAACTGTTGGACTAAGAAATTACTCTATCCTAGGGCTATCTAACCAAGATTAGGCAGTCTGGTCAGATTTATTCACTAACTAACCTAGATCACTTGGCTAAGATTAAACAGTTTAGCCAAGATTATTCACTACTCCTATCAACATAAATTTAAAAGAACTTGGCCATGCTTGAAAGGTATGGACCAAGTCATTGTTATTGCATGGGGCTCTATTTCATTTCTTTTATGCCCTCATTTATTCTTATTCTTTTTCCTTTTCCTTTTCCTTTCTTTTTGTTTATTTTCTCAAATTATTTTTAGAATGAAAAATCATTTGACACACAAAAAAATTTAAAGAGATAACATTTCAGTCACCAGTTGATCCTATAAATTATAGGGTTATAACAGGGGGTATGGAGTGCAGTCTCCTCCACTCATCCAGTTCTTGATCCCTGATTCACAAAATGGACCCAAGGCTAAGGCTCGTGCTTCTTACCTCCATATCGATAGATGTTAATCTACAACCTCAAATATGATGGTTTAGATCTATTCATCTAGTGTGCACTTCTCCTATCTGGACAGTGATCCAATGGTCCAGATCTTCCACCCCTGCCAATTCAACGGTAGTTTTGCTCCCTCCTGATCTTGTGCATCTTCTTTCTCTTAGAATATTTTCTACGCTTCGAAGGTCTCGTCTTTTGATATTCCTCCTGTGAGTCCTGATACTTTGGGTCTTGCCTGCGTTATGGAAACGATTCCCCTCCTGAGCTTTGTCAACTTAGAAAACTTGAAAGGTTTTCTTTGTGTGCATTCATCTCGTGCTTTCTCCTTTGAGATTATGGAATTCGAACAAGCCCACTTTCACACACTTCTGGTGTTGTAAAGATTTCGAACAACTCATATCCGAAGTATTTCTTTAAAAGAAATGCTTCACGCCCTCCTGGCATTCTTCTGCTCAATGCACCCCTTGCAGAGCCTTTCTTCACAAAGTATTCAACAACTCTGTATTCGTTCGAACTCGACAGAGAGTTCTTCTCATGCACACTTGCACTGGCTCAATACCCACCTGGAAAATCTCTACAGAACCTTCAGTGATTATATCTTCTCTCTATGCCTTACTCTGCATAGTCTTATCTCCAGAGTATTTAGTAACTCTGGGGCTCTTCTTGAGTCTTTGAATTCCTTTGGTGTGCCCACCTGGCATGTTCTCCTCTGATCTCAACAGAGAGATTTAGAATGCTCACTCCTTGTGATGGCTACACAACCCTCAACGTTCTGTTGTACACACTTTGCATAGCCTAAAGAACCTAGAATTATACAAAAACTCAATAAAGATAGAACGATATATCTTCCTACTGTAAATGAAATCTACCAAACATCTACAACATCCATCCATCGAAACATGTAAACACTCAAACACATAGCATGCAGTAAAACTGCGCTTTGTATTAAATCTGAATGTTTATACAAATGATTACAATAAATGGACTGTAACAGTCTCAGTTCTTCTCAAGCTCTCTCTCTCAAAACTTCTATTTTCTAAGACCTCTCCTCTCGAACCTCTCCTATCTTCTTTTTTTCCCTCGAGTCCCACATAGACTCTTCCTATGCTACCTCTTCTCTTCAAATATGAAGCAATATTGTCATTACAAAAGAGGGGCTCCGTGAGCATGTCCTCTTCACCTACTCTCATTGATTTCTCATTTAATTTCATTCAATGGTTGTCAATTACAATTCAAGTTGAGTCAACACTCCAAGATTGCGGCCTCTTACAGTCCTTAGAGACTTCACAAGCAAGTTACAATTTAAAATGTTGAGACATGATATCTCAACAACTCAATTAATTTCTAAGTTAATGCTTGATTTGAATTTGAAAAATGAGAGGGCTGCTCCTCTCTTCTCCCTTGAGTGCGTGTTGACCACATTGCCGATTTGGCGCTCCTTTGAGCTAAAGTGATGCTCCTGCATCATAATTTCTGTGTCAAATACATCAAAATCCCTGTCAATTAGGGATTCTTCTTTAGAGGTAGATTCTTTCTCTTTCACAGACAAAATGATAGGGTTGGTGGCCATGATGCAAAATAACTATAATTCAATGGAGGATGTGTGAAACTAGTTCACTGTTGAGATTTAATTTTGAATGGATGGTTTGCACCACTTTTCAAATGTTTGAGTGCTTTGAAATATTATAGAATAATGAACCCAAGATCTTCCTTTTATACATGTTTTTCCATACTGAGGATTGGAGAAGATGGTTTTGGGTAGACCACTTTTCGCCCCGGTGTGCCTTTGAAGGCGCCACACATCCATGAAGGAAAACACAGTATTTTCCCTGGTGAAAAATTATCTTCTGTGCTACTTCAATGCCTAATATGTGTCTTGGCCATCATTCTAGGCTGCTCCAAGATCTATGGTCTGCCGAGTCCCATCAACTTTTGATATCGGGGATTTGAGAAAATGGTTTTGGGTATACCACTTTTTGCCTCGATGTGCCTTTGAAAGTGCCACACGTCCATGAAGGAGACCACAGTAGTTTCCCTGTCCCGCCCTCGGACAATTAAAATTCATGTTGTTTCATCGCCCAATATGGGTCTTGGTCGTTGATCTGGGTCGCTTCATGATCTATGGTCCGTCAGGCCCCACCTTTCGCACCTCCTCTATATTGGCCTCTCTCCGCCAAATGTGACCCAATCCTCCATATTTATCACATCTCCACATTGTTTTATCCCTCTACCAAATATGAAACTTGGATCATGTTTGAGAATTATTATGGTGATAAGATAGGCTCCTATTACATATGCTATCCTCCCTACGAAGTAGCAAATAATGGTAGACCACGTGCCTAACCATTGGGTTTTAATTTATTCTTGCAGTCTGAATCTTTCAAACTTTATTCTAAAACTCAAAATCGACCCAGCATAGCTCAGGGCCTTCACCTCAGGCTTCAACTACGCTACTTTTATTTCAAATTTTTATTAAAAAAGAAAAAATGAAAATGGTTATGTACAATGAATGGAAGGGGTGAGGATGTTTCAAATGACATAATGTTTGAGGAACCTGCCATTCACAAGCCCTCCTCCCATGATATATCCATCACTTTCTTGCAGTAGCTAGGTGTTACTTCTACGATACACTGCAATCTTGAACAGTCCCAACTACAGATGGTCAAACTTCCCATGTTTTCCTTTATCTTCGCTTCTAGCATCCCATTTTAGTACCAAGTCTTTGGGTTTGAAAATATCTTCTTTGGTATGTTTTTCAAAGGCTTCTTTGATATTGGCTTGGTGCACTTGAGCATTGTTGAAAGATTTTTCCCTGGTTTGTTGGACACTGATTATATCATCCTTTCTCCTTTGAGTGGCATCAGTTTCTACATCATGTTCCTACAACAACTTCATTACTGGAAATCCCAATGCAGTGGGGAAGATTGCCTATGTACCATAAATGATCTGGAAAGGGGATGTGGCTATAGATATTTTCGGGGTGATTATGTCAACCCAAAGTGCATGGATGAGATTCTTATGCCAAGACTTTTTATTCTCTTGCAACAACTTCTTTATGATTCTGGTTAAGCTCTTGTTTGATGACTTGGCTAACCCATTCCCTTGAGGGTAATAAGCAGTGGAGTGGCCTAGCGTTATGTTGTAGTCACTGCAAAATTTCTCCATCCTTTTAGATTTAAATGTTGTTGCGTTGTCTGTGATTATCTTTACTGGACACTCGAACCTGGACAGGATATTATCTTCTAGAAATTGGATTATAACAACATTCATTTCTTTCTTGGTGGGAATTGCCTCTATCCACTTGGTGAAATAATCCGTTGCTATGAGAATCCACTTGTGTTGTGCTGAAGACTGTGGATGTATTTCCCCTATAAAATCAAGCCCCTAGTACCTAAAAGGATATTCCACAGAGACGGGCTTCAAAGGCAGAGGTTTCAATTTGTTTCTTCCCTCGAAAACCTCGCATTCGTAGCACATTGAAACTCCTTTATAGACATCAGGAAAGACGTTGGGTCAATAGAAAGCAACTCTCAAAATTTTGAGTACAATGATTTTCCAATAGTGATGACCTCCATAGTCACCCTTATGGAACTCCCTGTTCATCATTTCAGCTTCTTCCTCCAATAGAAAACTTAGTAAGATTCCCCCAGGATCTTTCCAATATAGAGATTGATTTACTATACAAAATTTTGTTGCCTTCAACTTCAAGAATTCTAGATTTTGTTTTACTCAGTTCAGGGGGATCCTGCAAGTTTTTCAATACATAAATGATATTAGAGTACCACGAGGAGTCGATAAATTTCTGAGATATCTGAGGAGTCCTTTTTTCTTCTGCACCTATTGGTAACTCAACCATGAAATTTATCCACAGGAGTTCACAATTGGTTTTTTCCACCAGCTTCGCTAACCCTTGTCCCTTGATCAACTCAATGGGTTTAATATCTAGATCATATTCTAACAGTATTGCTATCCATTTACCCCTCTTTCCTTCAGGATCAGGCTGGGTTAGAATGTCCTTTACTGATCTACTAGGTACATAAGTTGTAGTATGGGAATGCATGATGTAGACTCTTAATTCCTTCAAAGCCTTGACCAAGGCATATGTCTGCTTCTCCATAATGTCATACTTCAAAGGAGCATCTCTCAACATCTTACTGTAATACGCTATGGGTTTCTCGAAATCTTGGTCATCTTTTTGGAGTAAAACACCAACGATTGTGTGTTCTGAGGTGAAAGAAAAAAGTATGAAATCCTTTTTGAAATTAGGACTGGCCAGTACAGGAGATTTGGTCAATGCCACTTTGATGTCCTCGAAGTATTTTATTGCTTAAGGAATCTGTTTTATTTCATTTCCCTTCTTGAGCATGTTGGTGATGTGTTTTATGATTTCAACCAAATTAGAATAAACCTTCTCAAAAGTTTACTTTTCCCAAGAAAGATTGTACCTCCTTTCTACTTCTGGGTATGCCAATTTTCAATATCCCCTCAACCCTACTGGGATCTACCTTTATCCCTTCTTTTGAAATGATATGACCCAACAACTTTCCTTCTTCCATGGAAAAATTTGACTTCTTAGGATTCAATGATATACCTAACGTTCTACATTTTTCAAATTCCCTTCTCAGATGTTTGAGGTGTTCCTCATCTAAAATAGAGTACACAGTGATATCGTCCAGGTAGATAATAATGAACTTGTATTTTTCCTCAATGAAAGTGATGTCCATATCTCTTTGAAATGTTGCCCCTACATTCAGGAGCCTGAAAGGCATCTTGGCATACATGAATGTTCCCCACAGTGTTGTGAATGTTGTTTTTTCTTGATCGTCAGGATGCACAATGACCTGATTGTATCCAGAGAAGCCATCCAACATTGACATTCTCTGAGAGCCTACTACCTTCTATAAAATGTAATCCATCTTAGGCAACGGGTAGTTGTATTTAAGAGAAACCTTGTTCAAATTTCTGAAATCTACACACAACCTGATCTCTCTGCTCTTTTTCCTGACTGGTACTAGATTAGCTACCCATTTGCAAAATCTCACGGATACTATGATTTTGGATTCAAATAGTTTCTTTACTTCTTTCTCAATCAGGGGTAGCAACAAAGGGTTTATCTTTCTCAATTTCTATTTGAATGGCTTATGGTCTTCTTTGATTGGGATAACATGTTGAATTATGCTGGTATCATAGACTTTCAAATCATCATAGCTCCAAGCAAAGACGTCAGGGAATTCTTTCATTAATTTGACATACCTTTCTTTAACTTTAGGGATGAGTTTTCTGGACAACTTAATGATCTTTGGATCCTCCCGTGTCCCAATATTTTAGTCCTCCACATCCCCTTCATCAACTATGATTTTTGGACTTCTTGCCACATCATTATTACCAAATAGTTTCTCCAGTGGAACCAGACCCTTGGGAATGATGTTACTCTTCAGATGAACTATGTCTCTACCTGCAATCTAATTATCAAAATACCCCTCTTTTGTGAAAGCATCTACATCTACTTCTTCATCACAACATTCTTCATCAATGTTCAGATTCTCAAATTCATTTTCCATCTAGAGTAAGTTCTCTATCTATTTTTCATATTCAAAAACTTGCCAGTACTTAATGTTATCTGGCACTATTAGACTATATTTTACATCAACCTCATATTTTTTACTGGGGAAGACTGGAACTTTGAAGACCACTGCTGAAGTATTCAGGGCATCAACAATCTAGTTCTGTTCTTTTAGAATTGTTGAAAGATTATATTTTGAAAAGTTCTCAAGGAGATATAGCACTAGATTTCTATATGCCCTCATTCTGGGCTTCTTTGCTTGGTATATGCCTTTGATTTGATTGATAATTAGCTCAGAGTCCCCTTGTACATCAATATTTTTGGCACCCAACTCTTTCAAAACATTCAACCCCAATATCAATGCTTTGTATTCAGCCATGTTATTCATGCATTCAAAAACCAGTTTGTAAGAACACAATTTTTCATCACCCTTGGGACAATTTATCGAGACGCCAGATCCTACTCTCTCTCTGTTGGCAACTCCATTGAAACTCATATTCCACACCTCATCTGTTGCACTACCTTGCTGCTCCAAAAATATCTCAATCTGTTGATCAGATTCCTTTTCAACAACCATGTCCTTCTCTAGTTCTTCTTCTTCAAAACACAGATCATTGAAGAAAATTGAAGACCCCAGCTTAGTCTCCACAAAATATATGGGATGATTTTTTGGTTATGTCTTATCGCTGACCATGTATTTTAACAACAATTCTCTATATAATCTCCTCTCTTGACTGAAGACATGGATGGTTGCATATGACATGTCCATTTGTATAGTTCCTTTCAACTTTGTTGCCCATGATCTGGATAACAACATGCCAAACCTAGGAGGGATATCTGCAACTACCACATCCATAACCATATTCTTTATTGGGATTTGAGCTAAAGACACCACCATATATTTGATAATACCTAGGCATTTCACCTTCCTTGAATCAAAAGAGAACAGATCTTTGTAAGGTCTTGTGATATCCAAGCCTAACTGGTCCATAACCACCTTAGGCATCATGTTATGAGATGCTCCAGAATCTAACATGGCGTTGTGTAGGGTCATATCATGAATCTTTAGGCTGACATAAAAATGAGGAACTTCTTCAGTATCCCCACTTTCTTCTACCCGTGGGCCAAATAGGATTGCAGAATGGTCATCTTGAACGTTTAAAGTATCAAAGGTTTTCTCTGTCTTGAGCATTTTGATGCTCTAATTTCTGTACTCATTGTTCTTTATTAATTCACCAAATGGTACATAGATATTGATATTGGACATCTCACATTCAAAATTAAAAGAGGATGAAGTTTTTTCTACCTCTTTGAAGGCTGTCTCCTTCTTTGTCTTAGGTACCTTTTTCTAGAGTTCCTCTTTTTTCTTTCCTTTGTCTACAACATATTTTTTAGCAGTGTCCCTTGTAGAAGTATCCCTTTTGGTCTAACTTGAAGAGGGTATATTGTTTCGAACTTCTCTAGCAAGGATCTTCTTTGGAGGGTTTTCAAGCACCTTTTTTCTGCTAAGATTATACTGCTTCTGGAACTGCATAATAACATTCTGCAGTCCTGTTTGAAAATCTTCCGTCTTTGCTAATGACCTTTCATCACCTTCCCAGAAACAAATATCATTAGCATCCATGAACTGGTCATGTTTATCACTCATGAACTGGTCATGCTCTTCTTTGGTCAGGAACACTTCAGGGGCCTCGTTACCATCGCAACAATTCATGTTATCTTCAAAATATCCAGCATAATCCTCATTTACATAATTATTTTGGAAAGGAGGTCTAACTTGTTGATCCCCCTAGTTTCCTTGATTCCCTTGATTTGCTTGATTTGTCTGATTCGCCTGATTTCCTTGGTTTCCTTGATTTCCTTGATTCCTTTGATCTGCCTGATTTCTTTGCCTTATTTGTGGGACTGTTGGTCTCCTATGATTTCTGGTTGAAGCATCAACTTGTTCTCGGGTGTTCGGCTTTTGATCTAGAGCCATTATCTCCATCATATTTTCCATAGTTCTCATCATTGCCTCAAACCTTTCTTCAGATGTTTGTAAGGTTGAAGGCTTTGCTTTATCTTGATTTTTGTTTGTGTCCTTGTCAGAGTCAAATTTGAGCTTTCTTGAGGCCATCCGATTTATGTCAACTTCTATTACATCATTCATCATATAATCTAATGTAGCAGATCTTCTTTCCCTTAACAATAAATAAAAATCACTCTCGAGTGAATCAACATACTTGAGCTGAGCGAATTTAGGGGGGGGGTTCACCTCAGCAAGAATCATATTATAGACCTTTGTAAATCTGGTTGAAAACTCTTGCACTATTTCATTAGGGGATCTCTTCATATTGTTATACTGTGTCAACAACTGAAGTGGATTTTTCTTATCACCCCATTTGGCGAGAAAATTGGTTTCAAAAGCTTCAAAATTTGCAACACTGGTTGTTGATAGAGCTCTAAACCATTTTCTCACTTCTCCTGCAAGACTCTGTGAAAATAAACTCATCTTTACATCTGAAAAGTCTACTTCTTCCAAGTCTATGAAATCATTAAACCAGTCTAGGTGCTTCTAGGCTGATATACTACCTTCAACATCATATAGTTTGATCCTTAGATTCTACTCTCGGGGTAAGTCATGTAGCTGAGAAGGAAGCACAATAGGAGAAAATCTAGCTGCCATGACTGCTGTGAGGGGTTGGAGTGGCTGTTGATTCTGAGTGGGGATTACTATAGGCCTGGTAGATGCAGCTAAAATCAGGTCTTGGTATCTTTTTTCGTCAAAGATGGTCTCACTTAAACAAGATTCATATTTGGTTCTGACTAAATTATGTTCAAACCTCACGTCAAATTCAAGGTTTTCAAGGCTTGTCACTCCATCCTTGGGTAAGGAAGGACAACGGTATAGACGAAACAGAGGGTTTACAATCTTTTCAGGGTCAAACACAAGTATTACAACTTCTGGGTCTGGGTTGCTTCTAGTGTGGATTCTCTTAGGAGCCAGGGCTTCGAGTTTACACTGCTTGGCACAGCTGGTCTCTTGGTAATGGAGTTTCCAGGGAAATAATAACAATATTAGAAAATAAGGTATTTGATCCATTGTCACCCTCAGGGATCAAAACTAAGCTTTAAGTTGTTTTCCTAGGGAAAAGTTTTCAATCTCATCCCCGACAACGATTCCAGAATGTTAGCACTTTGTAAATTTTGTCTGGCTGATAGAGAAATGAAAGAGGTAACTATTTCAACCTACTTTAGAGATGAGCACTAGCCCGTTCAACTCAGAGAGGGCTCTCTCGTGTCACTTTATATTTCTTTGGAAATCAGTGGCTAGATTCGGTTTGTTTTGGTTTTTTTTTATAAATTTGTTGGCAAAGAAGGGGAGGAACACTCAGGGATATGGAGTCAAGATTCTGAAAGTGAATGAAAACAATGAATGGTTGGTAAAAATATCTAGAGGATAAAGGCCAAATGAGGCAATGAATCTGAGTAGTAAATTGAGTTTAAGGAGGGTGTAAGAAGAAGGAGAAAACAAATAATTGCATCCGAGGATTACTGAAATGAATTCTAAATTAGCTAAGAAGAATATTCACACATTTTAAATCATTTAATCCAAGAGCATCATAGGATGAATTCTAAGATTTTTAAATATCCAATTTAAACAATAGAAAATGTAAATGGAATCAAAAGACACAGGAAATACATACAATGAAGGAGACAAAACTCATATCATCACCATTGGAATCTTTTCATAGAGACTTCAAAGTGCTTCTACATATATATTCAATTCAATTCTAGAAATTACAATGGAGTTCAAAATGACCAAAAAGGTTCCCTTGCACTTATACCAACATTAATTCATTCAAAAATCCTAGCACTTATACAACTCAATTACCAAAACTGACTAAAATAATTACAAATTAATGGTTTCGTTAGGTGAACTAATTTACAAGGATTAAAGCAAAAAGAGTTTCATAAATAGGGACGGATCTCTCTGACTGCTCGACTTCCTCTACGCCATCTGTCTTGCTCTGATTTCCTATCAAACTTGTCGGTTTGGTGACACCTGGAGGTCACTTACTGGCCCCGGGAGTGTTGCACTTCATCCTACCCAGTGGCACGATCTCCTTCCATTGTGAGTCAGAAGGAATCTCGTACTCCATCATTTACTTTATTAGAATCTGTAGGTCAATGAAAGTAGCATAAGACATAGTTGGTAGCCCGGTCTTCACTGTTTTGAACTGATTCAAAATTTCAAAGTCTACGACCAAGTGTTCCACCAAACTACATATTTTTAGGCTCTCTTCCAGGTCTTCAAATCTTGAATGATCCATTATGCACTCAGTAAGGAGAGAATTGTATTCTTCTTGATTGTATAATTTCCCTTTACCATCCCAAAATGGCGGGAGGCCCCTAATAAACAATTGTTAAAATGTATCTCTAAACTCCTGTATACTTTGTTCTATTTGCACATCTTTGGTCTAAACCAATTTGAGAAAATTGTTCTTAGAGATGATCCTCCTGGCCCCAATGAATAGTGTAGTTATATCCTTCACTCCGATTGTATGAAGATTAGTAGTGGGCACAAAGTTCAACAAACTAATAGCATTTTGGGCTCATTCTGATGGATTTTTCGCTAGTGTCTCGTTAACAACAGTACATTTGTTCCTATCATTAACAACCATGTTGTCTTTGTCATTTATAAATTTCAAATAAACTCTGAACTTAGCAGCTTCAACAACAATTGCATCCCAGATTACATGTTTGGCTCCTTGCAAAAGTCCCTTACCCTTCAACCTTGTTTTCAATTTACTCACTCTTTCCTGCAACTCTTGATTCTCTTTTTGGAATTGGGCCATTTTTCATCCTTCATTTTCATCTCTTGTTGCAGCTTGCCTATGACCTCCTTAAGGCTCTTGATCTCCCATGTCTTTAAACTTACTTGGGACATGGCCTGAACCAATCCTTCAACGCTTGATCCTATTTTTGTGGTGGGAGGGTCGATGATCACCATGTCTGATTCCACTGCCTGTCTTTGTGACCAAATTTCCTTTTCATTTTCCAGTTGCAACACTTTAGCCTTGTAATTTAGTGCCTCTTGTCTGAATGTCTCCTTTTCTTTCTCTAGAGCAGCTACTTCTACTGCCTGTGGATGTTCTGTAACAAACATCTTCATATTTTTCTTCAAGATTTAGATCATCTTTTATTTCTCATATAAAGAGGCCTTCACCCCTTGAGGACCTTTGGATTCCAATCTTTTGACCTATGTCTACCAGGATTTGCTAGACGCTTTCTCCTACTTCAATTGCCCATTCAATTTCAACGCATGAGTTGTCAGTCTTTAAACCATCAGACCCAAACTTAGGTAGTCTGAATATAGCATGTCACTTACATTCCTGTGGAACTTTACTTTGTCTGGGGCACCGATATTTTCATAATGTACTTTGATTTCAGACACCTTTTCATCATCTTCCACTGCTATATTAAATGTTTTTCTTTCCACATCACTGATTGATAACAGTGCAGCCTTATAATGGGTGATCTTCTCTACCTCAGGTAACAAGTATATAATTTCATTATTGGCCATTCTTCCTTTCACAACATATTGATTCATTAAGTCTTCTTTGGAATGATAAATTGCCCCATGTGTCTCGCCAAATACATGTTTCTTGCTACTGAATACCCTTGAGCTTCTTTCACTTTGTGGTGTGCTTTTTGTACCAGCCTCTTCGTTATTGGTTTCACTTTCCACCATCTCCATGCTCACCTTCTCTTTAGGTTCCTCCTCTTCTAGGTCTACTACCTAAGAGGATGGTGTGATTTTCATTTTCTTGAAAATATTTTGTTGACTACTGGCACCTAGTGCCTCTGAACTGCTCCTCTTGTTATAAACACTCACCTTTGGGGCTTTCATAATCAATCTTGGAGAATATTTTTTCATTGGGTTATACTGAGGGACAAACTCCATTTGTTTTGTTTGACCGGGTTGCAAAGTGACTTCCATGTCTGCACAGGTTTCCAGGTTAGCTAACTTATCAAATCCTTCGACATGTTCGTGCTCGTATGGACCTTGTTTGCTCATTAATATACTCTTTGATATGATTTGATGCAGATCATATTTCCTTCCTTGTAACTATGTGAACCCATATTCATTTAACTTGGCTTGAACCTGAGGTAAATAGGACCTGGCTTTAACTACAAAAGGCCCTACTATGAAAGGAAATTTCAAGTTGGATGCTTTGTGAGTCTTCAAAAAATGATCTGTCTCTGAAATGATCCTTTGTCTGATAAACTCTAATGCAAATATTCTGGGAGTCAAAAATACTGGTAAAAGGTAAGGTCCTTACTGATAACCATACACACAAATTACAATATAATGCATGAAGACCATCCAATCTCCTACCCTGTTCTCTAGGCTGGGTTGCAACGAGATTTTCATTTCTACCAAAATCTTGGGCAAATCCATACCAAAGATGAGACTATAAACCCTAGACATAATCTTGTTTATGAAAATCAACATGGTGAACCTTTTGCATTCAGTCAAGATGAATGTCGCTTCAGGGAATTTGATCTTATTCAATTCCAACAACATTCTCAACAAGTGCGTGTAGTATCTGAAGTGTCTCAATGAATTGAAATTTACTAGTTGTTGGTGCATATTGTTAGCGATGAACTTGTCAAAACTTATACAAATCGACTGAATGTACTCAGACATAAAAAATTTCAACAAGAAACCCAGCATGACTTCTACTACAAACTTGTCATTGTCCAATCCTAAAATTTAACTAAGTAGGGAACAAGCCCACTAGACCTCAATAATCATGATTCTTACATTGATAGGAAATGACAAACTTTCAGAATGGTGTTTAGGTTTAATAATGGTTTGCAAAAAAAGGTTTTTTACCTTAGGGGGACATTCTTTGTAGACGATGATCATTTTTTCTTCCTCAAAGGGCTCTGACACTGTGGAGGAGGACTCTAGTATACTGAGGGTGTGTTGAATTGACAGGATATCTATTTTGTATAAGACCTTTGACCCTAACTTATTCAAAATTACCTTTTCTTCCTACGAATACTGTTCCGCACACCATCTTATGAACTCTAGGAAAGGGAAAATGACTTCTACGGTGTAAGGGGTAATGGGAGCTAGGGCCGCTTCGAGGAAGGGTATTCGCTTTCCCACATTATCTAGCAGATTGGATTTGGATATGGAAATGGGTGAAATTGTAATTTCTGTGTCAAATACATCAGAATCCCTGTCAATTAGGGCTTCTTCTTTAGAGGTGAATTCTTTCCCTTTCACAAACAAAGCGACAGGGTTGGTGGCCATGATGAAAAATACTTGTAACTCGGCAAAGGATGTGTGAAACTGGTTCACTATTGAGCTTTAATTTTGAATGGAGTGTTTGTGCCACTTTTCAAACGTTCGAGTGCTTTGAAATATTATAGAATAATGAACTTGGGACCTTCCTTTTATAAGTGTTTTTTCATATCGGGGAATGGAGAAGACGGTTTTCGGTAGACCTATTTTCACCCCGATGTGCCTCTGAAGGCACCACACATCCATGAAGGAAACCACAGTAGTTTCCCTGGCCTGCCTTTGAAAAATTATCTTCCACGCTACTTCAATGCCCGATATGTGTCTTGATCGTTGATCTGGGTCACTCCAAGATCTATGGTCTGTCAGGTCCCATCAAATTTCGATATAGGGGATTTGAGAAAATGGTTTTGGGTAGACAAATTTTCACCTTGATGTGCCTATGAAAGCACCACATGTCCATGAAGGAAACCACAATAGTTTCCCTGGCACACCCTCGGACAATTAAACTTCATGTTGTTTCATCGTTGGATATGGGTCTTGGTCGTTGATCTGGGCCACTTCATGATTTATGGTCTGTCAAGCCCCACCTTTCATGCCTCCACTATATTGGCCTCTCTCTGCCAAATGTGACTCAATCCTCCATATTTATCGCATCTCCACACTGTTTTATCCCTCCGCCAAATCTAAAACTTGGATACTGTTTGAGAATTGTTATGGTGATAACAACAACCACAACATTGTTATCAAATAATCTATCCGAGGGAACTAATCCTTTGGGAATATTATTTCTATGCAACTGGACAATCTTGTGATCTACAATATTGTTCAGGAATTTATCAACATGTGGAATTTTCTCATCATCTGGGTCTTGATCAATGTGAAGAGTAGAAAATTTGTCTAGTATTTCCAGAAATCTCTTTATTTCAAAATCATCTTCAAAAACCTTCCAATGCTTAACATTATTAGGTATAGAAGGTCCATATTTCACCACAACATCATACTTAAGTTTGGGAGGTAGTGGGATTTTAAAGCTACTATCAAAAACAACTAGGGAATCAACCAATGTATTATCTTCTCTGGGAACAAAGTATATGTCGAAAGCTAGGAATAAATTGTCAATAAGTCCCATACCTCATTCATGTAAGTTGTTGGTATTGGATGATTTGCTTGATATATATTTATAAATTGAAGAACAATCATCTTTGCATCTCCAAAAACTGTTAATTCTTCAATTTTCATGTCTTTTGCAGCCCTAAGCCCCAAAACTAGGGCCTCATATTCTGCAATGTTGTTTGTGGTTTCAAATTTCAATTTGAAGGACAATGTTATGACTTCTTGAGAAGGAGAAATGAACACAACTCCAACACCAGTGCTATATTTAGAAGATGTCCCATCAAAATACATTTTCTAAGTTTGAGCACCTTGTTTGACTGTGTCACATGTTGTTGGTGATTTCTTTTTAATTTCTAGTGGTGACTCAGGAAAATCAGTAAGATGCAGAATGATAGATCCAAATCATTGTCAACAACATATATAGGATGTTTTGTGGTATTTCCTTCATCACTGATAATGTATGCAAGATTTGCTTCTCTATATAGTCTTATGTTTTCACCCCCAAAGACTGGTATAGTAGCATATGAGAGATCCATTTGCAATGTCCCTCCCACCTTTTAATCCATGATCTAGACAATAACATCCCAAATTTGTGGGGAACATATGAAACTAAAATATCCATGAGTATACTCTTCTTAGGTAGTTGAAAGAGAGTACCAACCAAATATTTAATCACCCCAAGGCATTTTACCTTTCTTGAGTCAAAGGAATATAGATAATGATATCATTTGGTGATTTCCAGACCCAATTCATCCATGATATACTTAGGCATTAAGTTATGGGATGCACCTAAGTCCATAAGGCAATTATGCAATATTTTATCATGTACATTCAATGAGGTGTAAAAAGGAGGAGAGGAGTCATCTTTGTCTTCTACTAGTGGCCCCAATATAACTACAAGTTTTTCATCTTGCAAATTAACTGAATCTGTTGAATGGGAAGAAAATTCAGGATGCAACATTTTAGAAATAGACTTCTTGAAATATTCATTCTTTATCAATTCTAGGAATGGGACAAGAATTTTAATTTTATGGATTTCATTCTCAAATTTAAAAGAGGATGGGGACTTCAAAATTTCCTTGGTTTCTTGAATAGGAGATTTAATTAGAGGCTTATTATTTTGTTTCTCATTTTCTTTATTTGGTGCAGCCACTGTTTTAGTAGAACTATCTGATTTTTTGCGTTGATTAGATGTACTAGGCTTTCCCGCTTTTTGTTTTGACCTCAAATTGTACTTGTTTTGAGTTTCATTTGTTTTCTCTCCCTTACTTAACTCATTTATTTGATTTCTCATTAGAGAATATCCATAAGCATATTTAGTTAGATGAGTCGAAGTAGATGTGTCCCCCACATAGTGAATTTCTTGATTTTCTTCCTCATTCTCTCCTTCTTCATCATCAACCAAATTTTTTTGGAGAAGGGTTTGAACCTTTTTATCCTCTCTATTTCTCTAATCTCTTTGAAGAATTTCAGGTGCATTGTTTTGTCTTATGAAATTGTTTCTATTTCCAAAATCTTGCGTGTTTATATTTTCTTGTGTCCCTTCAAGTTTAGGTTTTTCCATTTCTACAGAAATTGACTTGACTAAATTAGTCAATTCATCAACTTGGGGATTAGTTCATGAAGTATCAGAAGATGAAGCTCATTCCTTTTGTTTCCTTCTATCCCTATCATATTTTCCCCTTAACTTATTTGTTTCCAATATGTTTGATTCCACCTCTAGAGCAACATCTTTCATATTGGATAATGAATTAGATCTTCTCTCTCTCTCAAAAGAAGACAAAATTCAGGGTCAAAGGAACCAAGATAGGTTATTTTGGTAGAAGTTTTAGTAGGCTTGATCTCAGTAGGGATTTTGTTATACATTTTGTTAAATCTCTTTGAAAAGTATGATATTGATTCACCTTCTTTTCTTTTGAGAGCCCCAAATTCTATGATATAATATAAAAATTCTTTTTTGTCACCCCAATTCCTTAAAAAGACATCATCTATGGCTTCAATTCCAGAAACTCATCCATAGGCTAGACTTCTAAACCATTTTCTAGCTTCTCCATCAAGACTTTGTACAAAAACCCTTATCCATACATCCTCATTTTCAATATTCATATTATCAGCATAGCTATAAAATGTTGCAAGCTATTCTTCTATAGTGATTTCTTCTTCTCCTATTAACTTAGGCATATAATTTAGGTAATATCCTCTTGGGAGAGAATTCATAGGCTGAGGAAGCACAAATGGGGCATACCTAACAACCATAATGGCATCCATTCTGTTTCGAGGAGGATTAGCCCTTGCCATTTGATTAGGAAAAGGAGGATTCTAAATTCTAGGAGAAGTAGGAGGTGATTTGATAGGTAAATCTACAGTATATATAACAGGTAATTTTGGAAAAGGAAGAGTATAAAGTGGAGGAATTTCATATTCAACACAAAGTGGTTGAGTCTTGGATGAGGATGGGAGAAATTCAAGAGGAACTGAGGTTCCTTCTTCCTTAGTTACAACAAATTTAAAATAATGGGGAGAAGGAGAACATAAGAGAGGAAAATCTTACAAACTCTCAAGACTAAACCAATTAACAACTTCAGGGGATGCAAGAAAATCAAATTTTCTAGACTTTATTCTTTCATCGCAGGAGAAAAAGATGAATATTATACAGGAAATTATCCTAGCTTTAACTTTATAGGATTTTCAGTAGTACGAAAATGATAAACATGAGTAAAAACAATTGGTGTATTGAAAGTGGAGTCAGGTAAGTCTCCATAAGTACCTGAGAATTGGAAGAGGAAGCTCCTTGCAAAACTTTTCCTTTCTTTAAGATCTTTCTTGGATCAAGTTCAGGTGCAGCTAGAGGTGATTCTTGATTTGACCTTGTGTGTCTACCTTTGGGAGCCACAACAGAAATTTGGAGGCTCCAGGTGCAATATGCAGTCTTTTGTTTACTAATTATCGTGCACCATCAAAATCAGTATTTTCTTGTCGTACAACCCAGGGAAAAATATTCAATCCGTTCCCCGACAATGAGGCCAAAAATGTCAGAACTAGAAGTTACACCTAGATTGTTGTAGGTGTAATCCTAATACCCATCATAATGTAAAAAATAAATGTTTATAAAAGGTGTAAAATGGATGGAAAACTCAGTTAAAGATGCCAATCATAGATAACTCCATGAAATATACACCAGCAAATAATTCCTTGAATAAATTTAGATCAGGTTTTAAGAGATAAAGTGATATATGGAAGAATTGACAATGAAAGTGTAATATGCATATCATTTACATCAAGTAACACTGACACACATATGAAGAAAACTCTCTGAAATAAGAACCTCTTACAATCAAAGAGAAAATACTCTGATACACTTGCATACAATATCACAATATATCATTTATTGAAATAAAGAAAGAACCAACCAGATAAATCATTCACACAAAATATTATCAAAGTAAGAAAAAAAAAGATGATAAACAGAAGAAAGATTGATGTCCACTATTCAAAGTATCTTGGATCCGGTCCATACATTAGGAGAAAACTTTGTTACAAAGATAATATCAAAATAGGAGTTTTTTTGTCACACCATTCAAACCTTTCCTAAGTCTTACAATGCCCTTTAAATAGTGTAAACTATCAATTCCATCTTTTTCCTTACAACTTCCTCATAGGATCCATGTACCTAAGGGAAGCATGGAAATAGGTGTACAAAAGAAAAGAAACAAATTGCTACTTTTAAAGAGGATGTTGGCAACGTATGTAACATTCTTTAATGGTTGGTGATGTGTACATAAGAGTGCATATTCTTTAGGAAGGTGGCCTCCCAAAACACAACTAACCTTCAGAGTGTTGGTACGAATTCATATTGACATATGGAAGCTCTCTTTCCCTCCAAAATCTCCAAAAAACTGAGTTCGTAGCGTAGTGCTACAAACTGTCCTGAAACAACCAGTTCACAACACCAATGGTTCCAAGCACTATGAACTTTCCTATAGTGGACTATTTCACCTTTTCCAATGATTCAACATCTCAAAACTAATACCAAATGTCTAGATATGCTGGAAAACTTCACTACCTTGATATATAACTGGGGAGAAGATACCAAAACTGATAATTATGGTTCAAAACTCATAGCCATCAGCAAAAATGTTGTACAAGCATATAACGAAATCTTTGAACAAAATTGATGTTGGTTTTTTGGAAGACCAATGAATTTATCTTTTAGTTATGGAGATTCTTCTGGTAGCAACCTTAGCCAACATGTCTATGTTTCTCTTTTCCAATTCTTCTTTGAAATATTGTAATTATGCCTTGAATTTCCTTATTTGAGCTTGATGGGTTATGTTCTTCCTGTAGAGATTTTTGAGCTCCCTGTGAAGGGGCAAAAATATTTTATCCAAAAACCTTGCCTTATCAATGGTCTCATGATGCCTTCCCAACATATCCTTAAGCTTCTTCCTGGAACCCAAGTCTTCCTTCTTCAAATTATTAGCTTCAACTCTTGCTTCCTTGAGATGCCTCTTGAGCCTCTTAAAGGTGGGGTTGCTTTCATGCTGAGGAGTAGTGATGTCAACAACTTCAATAGGATGCTTAGAATATTGATTTTTTCCTTTTTTATGGTTTGAAGTCTCTGTTGTATCATCCTTCACAAGTAAATGTTTCTTGGTTGCTGCCCCAGTAAATTTCCTCCTAGGTTTAACCCTGTGACTCTACAACAATGGGTGGGGAAAAACAATATTTTTTTTTCAAGCCTCTTGGTTTTCTTGAAGTAACCTCCATAGGGATAGGATCTACCATTGGTGAATTTTGATTTGTCTAGAGTTTGTGAAGGACCTCCTACTTTTACTTCATAAGTGGCTATGTTAGCTTTATTACTCATAGTCATCCTTTTCCTATCGTTAGTCTCTGAATTCACATCCTTCTCAATAGGAGTAGGACTTTGTCACTTGGACTATGGAGTGGAGGAAACATATAACTAAAACTATGATGAAGTTAGGAAGGTTTCCCAATTAGTGTCTATCTTCCTCAACTCTTCCAATACTAAAATCTTAATAATGCCAAAGTGAAAGACACTAGTATCTACTTGCTTTGAATTGGCTTGAACTTTGTTAGATATCTTACCAATGCTTGTAAAAATATAAAATGGAAGGTTCATGGCTTCTCTTCCCATGAAGTGTAACAACAACATGATGTGGTAATGGTACACCATGTTGAACCTCCCCTCACATGTGAAGTATATCTGGATAACCCTCAACATATTGTCAAAACATTCAAGCATGTAGCTTCTAGGTACTCCTTTGGAAAAGTTGTCCTCATGATACTTTAGATTAAGGAATTCCTTTGAGAAGGAAGAATTTAATGACATAGCTTTGAACCATTTCTCTCCACTGTTGGGTATATTTGTTGAAACATAGATGGAATTCTATGAAACATCAAACTCTAACATCCCCAATTTGGTTTTAGTCCCATTGAAGTTGAGTGCAAACTCTTTGGCCACATCTGGATGCCCCCTAAGAATCTTTTGAATTTTTTTTATACAACCTACCCTTTGAAATGCTTCCCTGAACAAAGGTTTAGAGTTAAGGAGTTGCATATCATAAGGTTATGTCCTCACAATCTCCCCTCCCTTGTGAGTCTTCTTGTGTTGTTGACTATCCATAACTACTGCTAGAAAAATTATTTCTGTAATTTGTTATGATAGCTCGGTGTGTGAAAACAAAGTACATAAATTTAGGGTTTTAATGACAAAAGTGTTTTCATAAGGCTCACCATGTATAAATATTTATACACATAACTCTATACACGTCAAGGTATGAGATGAATCACACTTCAAACAAGAGAAATAATGGAATAACCACTGAGATTTCTAATGGAAGGAAGACAAGTGAAGTTTCTTTGCTAATAACATAATTTTAGCAGCCTAAATATCAATTTTCAGTGCCAATGATGTATGCAAAGTGTAACAACCCTTGATTTTTAATTATAATTAATTTATTAATGTAATCCTAAAAGATTAGCTAAACTATATTTATGTCTTAAAATAACATTTCTAATTGATTATTATTAATGAGTTAGTCATGATGGTTAATGATTCATTTAAGTAGTAAATAATTAATTAATTAATTAAATATTAAATAAAAGGTGGAGAATAAAATATAACATTAAAAAAAGTTGCGTATACAAGAAGGGATCACATAAGGATCCCGAGAAGATAAAAGAATTAATGGAATGGATAAGGGTAATAAAGGAGTTAGGTGAGGAGGTAAATGGAGGAAGGCGGTGAAGGAGGAATAAGGAGGGGGAAAGGAGTTGGAAGGGGGATCATTCGACAGGAAGTTGGCCATGAGTTTGGAGAGCTCTGAGTATTGCAGAGAGCCGAGAGGGGCTGTGAGATTGGTGTGCTCAGATTGAGGCACGGGATTTTCTGGTTGTGACATATTGATCAGGCAGGCAYCRRGTTGCTAGAGGTTTTGGGCTCGGAGGGCCAGGATATCCGTAGATATCCTGGAGCTAGGTCGTTTTCCTAGTTGGCAGGGTGGACAATAGTTTTGGGAAATTATTTTTCTGTGTTTGCAACAGGACTGGACTGTGTAGCAGGTAGCAGCAGGAAGGCAGCTGGCAATGGAAATTAGCATCAGAGTTAAGGTATTCAATTTGAATTTATGCATTACTCATTGATAGATAAATTTTACTTGCGTAAGTGTTGAGAAAATTTGGAATAATTCTTCTTTTATGAACTTGGTAGAAATTTTTGTACATTTGGTAGGATTTGGTAGAATTTTTTAGATGTTAATTTAAAACCAGTCATTACACAAAGTTAATCCTGGTTCTGTTAGTGCTCTATAAACTTCGTTCGGTTGAGAAAATGAATGACAGAGGAAACCTACAAACCAAATTTGAGGCCCGAAACTAGCCTTTTGGACCTAGAGAGGTCTCTCTCTGGAGACTTGGTCTATGTACAAGATATGGCTTTAAGCTATTGGCTAGATTTAACACCTTTAACAATATTTTCTGGTTTTATTGATGAAGAAAGAAAGACCTTGGGCTATGGATTCAATTTAAGAAAATTATAGAAACAAATGAATCAGTGACTGAACTCGAGAGGATAAAGGCTAAGTGAGCAACATTCTTTTAGTTAAAAATCATTGTATGTGGCGAGAGAAAAACACATGAATAAAATAATAGCACCATTGAGGATGAGCTCAGAGTTAACTTAGAAGAAATACATTCATCCAAATGGCATGAATCTAGAGCACTATGCGGTGAATTCTAGATTCGAAATCATGTTCCGATTTAGACAAAAATACATATATGAATATAAAGAACATAGGAAAGTACGTACGCAAAGAAAGGATACAATACATTAGATTTCCAACGTTAGAATCTTTTCATCAACGCTTCAGGACTTTTGCATTAAGTTTCAATTGGATCAAAAATCTACAATCAATAGTCACTGTCTACACTATTTTTCCAACCAACCTAGATTACATTGAAAATATGGAATATATAGACAAGGGTGTGCCGCTTGGTCTACCCTACGCTCTAACTAATATCCATAGAAACTAGGTTTCGAATACTCTCTATCAGATGGCTCTTCGAATGGTATTTTTCTAAAAATAGAAACTGGCTGTACTCAGTCGCATCATAGCTTCTCGTCTTTTCTACGACCTTTCAGTCATCAGCAAGATTTCTTCATTAGAGACTGATGTTTCGATTCTTTCCTTTGACAAGGCTTCTGGATGATCAAGTGTTCTGTCAGACTCCTGCCACACATTGTAACAACCTTGATCTTTGTCGTGTAATCGTTTGTTGGTGCATGCATGTGGAGGGTGACTACAGACCATTACAGGTGCCTCCAAATTGATGACCCCAGCTAGGGAATAATTCCTTTTTTCAAACTGTCGCATGTATAACGTACACTTGTCCTTTGCAATGGATGAGATTCCATCACTATGCGTCATATGTTTTCTGCGTAGGTATCTGTCAGAGTCCAAGTCCGTGCTACATCCAAGGAGACAAAAACGGAGTCGGTCGATCATGTTTTTGGTCTCGTTTGTAGTTTGGATACTCAAAGCTTTCTCCTGAGAGAGTAGTTGAGCCTTTTTAGGTTCATCACTTTCCTTTGCAGAACCGTGCTCCCTTTCAGCTTCTTTTTTGCGTTGTCCAGAGCCACGCAAACTTTCACCATGGTTGGTTCACATTCCCTAAAGTGTTTCTAATTCCTTTATTTCAACACCATCCATGTTTCACGCAGCTGTATGATCATATCTTGTGCTTCCCCAAGCTATCTCTTGAGCCAATTTGTGTTTCCCTCACGACCTTGTGATGTTGATACTTCGAGGGTATTTGTTGCTAAATGTTGTCTCAACTCTCTGTTTTCTTGGTATAGCTCAGCAATAACGAGTTGTGCTTGCTTCAGCTACTGCAATGGCTCACGAACATATGCACATTCAGTGTTTTTCCTCCTCCTTTTGCCCCAAATTTCTCGACTTGTGCCTTCAACAGGCTCCAGCCGAATAACACGCATGAGTAACTGTTCGACGGCTAACTTTGTGCGTGACTCACTCGGGACTTGGCTCTCCCCAGCTTCTTTATTTTTCCTTGGCCTTCCCCTTCTCTAGGGTATTGGTTGTTGGGGGGACAGGGCTTCCAACATCCTTCCTTCCTCTACATCCCTTCCTTCTTCAGCCTTCGTAAGGTGTGATGTTACCCTTTTTGCAGGTAGAGGGAAATATCCTTTTGGATCCTTGGGGATTCCTACTATAAGTAGAAATGAATCCTAGTTATTTCCCAATCACCTTAACTCCTCCACCATCAACAATTTAATCAATGAGATATGTGATATTTTCCTCTTTGGCTGATCTGCTTCATCTCAGGCGCTTTCTACCATTTCTCAAAGGCTTTGGTACAAGAAAAAGGGAAGATTTAACAGTCTCCTTCCTATGAAGTGCATCAACGATCTAATGTGATGCGAATTTTTTCTGTCAAACCTTACCTCACAAGTGAAATATTTCCTAATTAATTCCTTGAGTTTCCGAAAGGGCCCCTACAAATATCTACTTGGAATGCCCATTTCAACTTTCCCACCTAAACAATCTCGCTTGATGAAGTCTTCATAACACCATTTTGATGGGGCATAAATCCCTTGATTTAATAGCAGGAACCAAACCCGCCACCGAGGCCTAATTAGACTCTACAGCATTTGGAGTGGGATGGTTCTCCAGATCTCATGATCTGGCCAAATTATCAATGAGATTTTGTGTTTTCTGGTGAAGGCTCTTCCTTTGGTTAAGATTTTTTTTCGTGTGTTTTCTCTTAGGTGGGGCAAGTACGAGAGGCGCAAGCCAGTATAAACCAACTTGACAAAGATAGGACATAAATTTGATCTATTGAGAAGGGGTCGAGCTTGGGATAACCTGCTACTCAGACATGTAGACAGGGATCCTACGCCAAAGGGCTTAGTAATAATACTTTAATTGAAAGAGCATCCAACTGTTGTCTGAGAAAACTACTTAACAAAAAGAAAACATATATGTAATCAAGATCAGGGTAAGAAAAATAATTCATCTACCAAGACATTCATCACATAACTGGGGTAAACTACTTAGCATAAAGAAAGAAACACAAATGTAATCAATATCATGGTAAGAAAAATAATTCATCTACCAGGACATTCATCACATGGAAGTACAACAATTTACTTTCATCATCTTAAAGCAAAGAACATCAAAACATTGCACCAGATAATTTGACAACAGAATCAATTGCTCTTACTCATTTACTGTGACATTCATGGAACAGGAAATGAAGTAATTCTTCTCCAACTCCAATCACATACATCTGATGAAAACAAATAGCTCATCTCTAGTCCAGAAGGACTTCTTAATTCGCAACAGTCTCAAAATAATTCTCCACAACCAAAAGAAAAGAGTTCTTACAACAACCATCGAACCCTAGACCATCGATCGATGTTCCTATTTATAATATAAATTCTTAACAGTAATTAACGATAAAATACAATTTGAGCTAATAAAAAATCACCATGTGGCATAATCATCTAACAATCTTTCAATAGTCCACCCGAGTTGTTTCTTGAAAAGGGTGGACTCTTTCATAATCATACCATCTGATAAACAGTTCTTCACAGGTGTTGGCCCATGGAAACCTGTGTTGTTCCATTGGAGCCGCATAGATTCCCCTGATGTCTACTGCGTGCGCCCCATACTTTGCAAGGCTGAAGTTCAAATTCTGAAGCATGGCTCTGGATTTGATTGGATGTCTTGTGAATTGTTGTACTTGCCCGAGCTTTGCATCAGTGACCTTTGCACATTCTTTGGCCCATGACGCATCTTGTTTGGTGCATAGCTTGATCATTCCGATTAGGTTGATTAATATCAGGATGCCGAAATCAGGAGCTCGACATACTTCGCCACTTTGGTGGTTCTTTCAGTTCTTCGGTAGGATCACAAGACAGACTCTAGTCGGTGATCGGGAAGGTTCTTCTTGCAATTAAATAGAAGTACTTTAGTAATTAAGCAACCTATGATCTGGCATAAAAAAACAAAGATCAACACATACCTGTGCAACTTGCCAGTATCAGACATTTTTTAATACTTACGTGATCCCAAACACTTCCTTTGAGTGAACTATGAAGCCTCCACTCCTCTTTTGTATAAATGAACACCTCATCATGTTTTAGTGTGGCTAATAAAGTACGATAGACATGAATGTATAATTATTACAGTAATTACTTGACCTTTGGGAAAAAGGGCGTCGAGGACGAATTATGTGTGTGTGTTCTCCCGAGAGGTCAGATATCGTACAGAGAAGGTCATTAAATGCCTTCAGAACCCATACCACCAAGCGTGCCAAGCATAATTTATAAATAAAGGAGGTTCGAAAGTTCAAAAGGATTGAAAGGATCGCATTGTATGCTTTCTTGCAACCCCGACCGACGACGCTTTGATGTTCTGGATCGCATCCATTGATTAGATGCGATGTGCTGAATTATTTCAAACATCATGTCGCAAGGCATAGGAATTATGTTGGTTATCCTAGTGTCGCTCTTTGATTTCCCTTTAAATCCAGGAGCTTTGCGAGAAATCCTTCTTATATGTCTAGCTCATATCCCCTTGGGATCTGGTAAGTTCGTCTTGGCGACGTCCAGTTGGGTAATCCTTTGTCATATGTGGATGCATTGAGTCTCTTATGCTTTTGCAATTATGGGATCTCCTTCAAACATGGGACGAGGTCTACGAGGTAGCCATAGTGCGAGGTCTCAGCCCCAGTGCACCTGGGACTCCTTCCTGTGGGATTTGAGAGGTACAACTATCTACCCGGAGACAGTGTCAGCGTCCAAACACAGGCTTGGGGTGGTTGCAGATACATGTGAGAGAAATAATTTGGAGACTGCGCCTTCTCCGGGACTGAAATCACAGAGAAGAGGAATGCCTAAGAAGGAAACTCGGGAAGGAGAGGGGGACCACCCCAAGGCCAAACTAAGTGCACGTCCAACCCTTGAGGAGTCTATAATGCTTACTGATTGTTCGGAGTTGGTCAGGACAATTGAAAAAGGAAGACAAAGAAGAAATGAGAGGGCAGAGGAGTCGGGTGCTTCCGTCGGAAATTCCATTTAGCCACTAGAGCAGGCTCAGTTTTCAATAGCCGAGCTCTACCAAGAGAATAGGGAACTGTGGCATCGGTTGGCGGAGAAAACCCAGAGGATACCATCGTCGCAAGTTTGCACAAGGAGCACTACTTGGTTGCAGAAAAAAATTTGGCAAGTGCAAGACATGATCATGGAGTTATGCGAGGCACAGTGGATGGCAGCGACAATGGAGCATAAGACACCACAAAGCGTGAAAGACAATATGAGAGAGGACCAACACATGGGAGATACATAGTTAGTGGGTTCTTGCCTTGTGTTCTTGGAAGTGTGACTTAACACCTCTTTGTCTTTCTTCTTTGTAAAATTTTGTAATCTTACGACAATCGGGCAGGTTAGCTGAGTCGTCAGGGTTGTTTATTCATATGTAAACCAAGTCTGGCAGAGGTTTTTTGATTGTATCATGCTATGAATCAAACGTGTATTCTTCTTCAAATATTTTGCGTAAAATATTGGGTTTTTTGGAATCGTTGTTATTACGTCACGAGTTTGTTAATACTTTTCTTTGTAAAACTTTGATATCAATTACTACTTCCGTGAAATTATCGACTTTGGTTATTAAAATATTTAATCATGGAAAGATATTCGGCTAGTGGATAAAAGTCATGCTTGGAATTTCACTTGCACCGAGAGTCATTGGAGTGATTATTAAGTCAGGGAAATAATTAGTTCCCCTCGTCGATACTGAACTTGTTTCAGAAGTTCGGCGGTCGGCAGTGTTGCTTTTATCTATGTGTCGCGCTTATAATCACACTTTTCTGCCGAAGCCGAAAGGATTGGCCTTCGGTGAATATTTTTGGAGGCTATACTCATAAAAGAGATACACTTATCGGCTGACGCCAAAGAATGTCAGCACTCGACTGCTTTGACTTCCCATACAATATTTTTCCACTTTAAACTTTCACCGATGCTGAACTTCTATAGTGGGTCGGGAGGAATCGGGGTCGTTGGTTCCTAAATCATTTGTGGTGTTTCTCAAGATGGTTCTTCATGCACTTTAATAGAAACTCGCACACAAAACATATCAGATAAGAATGTTATCAGGCTCAAGCCACGACAAAAAACAATCAAAGGTAAAATATAAGGTGGTACCCAAAAAGGAAGTGGTCACAAAAATTTTAGGGTGTGTTGAGCACTCAACAAATGGAGATTCATTGGGCGAATGCAGAATCTTTGTCCCATAAAATAGATATCTCTGGTCCTTCTTTTATTTGTGCCATCCAGAAATATATATATATATGTTTTTTTATTTTTATTTTTATTATATATATATATTTTTGTTATGATTGGAAGTACTACTTTAGGGCTTGGCCATTTACCGGGAGGGCGTCAGGTTCCCCTCTCAGATTTTGCAAATGATAAGTACCTACCCCAATCTTTTTAGCCACCTGAAAAGGCCCAAGCCATAGGCTCTAAAACTTGCAATGCTTCCCTTTGGGTTAATTTACCTTATCCCACTTTAGAACTAAGTCTCCTACTTCAAATTTATTCTCTTTAGCCTTATGCTTGTTGAACCATCTTTTCCCTATCTGCTAATGGGATAAAAATTTAGACTTATCCTTTTCCCTTTCTTCCTCCAGCATGAGTAGAGTGTCGATCCTTTGTCGCATGGTCGAGGATTCATCATCGTTAGAATCTTGGGCCAATTGGAGATATGGAAGATAAAGACCATTCGAGAGGATGGCTTCTTGCCCGTAGACCAGGAAGTATGGGGAATTCCCTATAGCTTCTTTGGGTGTGACCCTATCATCCCATAGGGAATTATGGAGTTGGTTATGCCAATTTCTATGGTTATCCACAACCGTCTTCCTTAGTATCCTCACTAGATTCTTATTGGTTGACTTTGCCACACCATTTCCCTGTGGGTAATAATTTGCAGAGTACCTGATTATGATTCCTTTGTCTAGATAGAACTCTGTCAATAGGGCAGAGAAGAAGTAGGTTGCATTATCAAAGACCAGAACAGAAGGAATGCCAAACCTTGTAATTAGCTATTGTTCTATAAATTGGATGACTATTTTCTCATTTACATGGGTCAAAGGAATGGCCTCTGCCCACTTTGTGAAATAGTTGGTGGCAGTAAGAATATACTTGTGCAATTTCAAAGAATTGGGCGTAATTTCTCCTATGATATCCAACCCTCACTACTCAAATAGTCTAGAGACGGTTACAGGCTAAAGTGGGATTGTTCCCTTCTCTCCTTTCCAACACTTATTTGACAAGTCTTACAATTCCTAGCGTAAGCGTGAGCATCTTTGAACAAAGTGGGCCAATAATTGTCATCTCTCAGAACCTTATGAGCAGTGGTGTTCCCTGAAAAATGTCCCCCAATGGAGCCATCATGGAGTTCTTTTAGCACTTTATCGGTGTCTTCGCATTCTAGACATCTCAGTAATACCCTATCATAGTTGATCTAGAAGAGTACCAACTTTATGAGGTGATATTGTGTGGATTTTAATTGGAGGGATCTCCTTTCTCTAGGTTTGAGGTCTTCAGGACAAGTCCCGTGATGTAATAGATGAGCCAAGTCCTTGTACCAGGAGTCTGGTCCTGGTGAAATGTATGCTGCTTCACCACACCATAGTGCTATTTCATTATCCCACCCCGAATCTTGGTTTGTTTGATCTTGAGCTTCGGCTACGAGCTTGCACAAACCTTGTCCTTTCACTAACTTGGTGGGTTTTATATCTAGATTGAATTCCTGGTCTACCACCATCCAATTACCTCTTCTTTCTCCCATTTCTTGTTGGGTAAACAAGGATCGGACTGTGGGGTGTGGCACAATCACCTTAGTGTGATTCTTGAGGATATATGACTGAAAATGCTTTACTGCTTTATAGACCACATAGGCTTGCTTGTCTATGGTGGGGTAATTGAGCTCAACTCCTTTAAGGTTGGTGCTCATAAATGACATTGGGGATTTTTTATTGTCATTGTCCTTCTGATTCAAAACCACAACTAGCGATTGGTCAGAGGCAAATGTATAAAGTTTAAAGTCTCTATTGAAATTGGGACTTCACAATATTGGGGCCCAAGATATGGAAGCTTTGATATTGTTGAAAGTGTCTTTTCATTCATCATCCCACTTAAAATTGGAATCTTTGCAAATCATTTTTTGTAAGGGTTTGATGATTTCGGTGAAGACGGGGGTGAATTTCCTTACAAAATTAATTTGACTGAAAAAAGACTACATAGCTTTCTTGTTATGGGGTAGCGGGAGTTGAGCTATGGATTTAATCTTTTTGGGGTCTATGTGAATTCCCGCTTGAGATATAATATGACCTAACAACTTTCCTTCTTCAACACTGAAGATAGTTTTCTTAGGATTGAGTGATATACCGTATTTTTGGCATCTTTCAAAAATTTGAGTCAAGTGTTGGATGTGTTCTTCTCTATTCTTTGAATACACTGTGACGTCATCTAAATAAATTACCACGCACTTACTTATAAGTCCCTAAAATGCTATGTCCATTGCCCTTTGAAAGGTTGCTCTTGTTTTAATCAATCCGAAAGGCATGCGTTTATAAGCAAAAGTTCCCCATTTGTCTGGAAGGTAGTTTTTAATCGGTCTTCCTCTGAAACAAACACTTGGTTGTATCCTGAGAAACCGTCTAGAAGGGAGAAAATTTCCGAGCCCGGCACGGTCTATAGGATTTTCTCCATCGGTGGGATGGGATAATTTTATTTTTCTGAAGCTCTGTTGAGATTTCGAAAGTCCAGGCATAGTCAGATTTCTCCTGACTTTTTCCTTACTGGAACAAGGTTCACCACCCAGGTGGAATGCCTAACTTGGAAAATTATCTTCGCATCTAAAATATTCCTTAACTCTTTATACATTAGGGGTTCCAAGGATGGGTGGTACTTCTGGAGATTCTGTTGAAAAGGTTTGATTTCGGGTTTCAACACGATGGTGTGTTGAATGATGTAGGTATCATACATTTTCAAATATTTATAGGACCAGGCGAACACATCTTGGTATTTTCTGAATAATTTGAGGTTGGCTTTCCTCTCCTCTTTAGATATGATTTTGCTGAGATTTACATACTTCGGTTTGTTTGGGGTTCCAAGATTTACATTTTCATTGAGGGGGAAGGAGCTACCGGTCTTCGCATTTTTAGGTCATTTGAATCGTTCCTTTAGATCAAACAAATTCTCTAGATTCACTATCCCTTTTGGAATTGTGTGAGCCTTTGGTTTATCCACGTGTTGACCCTCCCGAGGACTGGTTTCCATTAGTTTATCTTGGAACTCCTCATCGTCAATAGCGAGGTCTTTGAAGTTGTCTTGATTAGTCAAGAATATTATGATCCATTCATATCCCTCAAAGACTTTCCAATTAGAGATATTATTAGGTACTAATGGCTTGTAGATCAGTTCTACAGTGAATCGAGAGGCTTCGTAATATTCTAAAGGCTAGAGTCTTGAAGCAGCGGTGGCTAAGGAGTCAGCAAGGATATTTTTCACTCTGGAGATCGTAGTGATATTGAAATCTTCAAAGCGTTCTATCAACCTCTGCACCTCCTGCTGATAGTTCTTAAGATGAGGGGAGTTGCAGTGTATAGTGTTCCTTTCTTGTCTAATTATGATTTCTAAGTCTTCGAAAACCTTTAATTCTTTGACATTAATATCTATGGATTTCTTTAACCCTTGTACTAGGGCTTCATACTTGAAAGTGTTGTTGGTGCACTCAAATTCTAGTCTACAAGACAAGAAATGGCATTTACCCTTTTGATTGATGAGGATGCACCCTTCTCCTGAACCCTCTTGTGACTTGGATCCATCAAAATAAAGGGTCCAAATTTGTGAGCGATGATTTCCATTCCAATCAGTGTTCCTCTCTTCGATCTTTTCTTTCGGAAGACCTAACACTAGGTATTGACAAAAGATAGAGTCTTCCATCGGCATCAAGAATTCTTCTTGAAAGTTCATTTCAGAGTTTTGGGTAAGTGAAACATCGGATAGGAGAGGAGAAAAATTTCCAAAGTGAGAATCACAAGAATAGTTCCCTAGTATGGGAAAATTGGTAGAGGCTGGTTCATTCAGGGTTTCCAGGTCAGTGACCGTATGTTTCAGATATCTTTCCCTATTGATTCTGATCATGTTCTTGTATCCCTTTAGCAGTAGCCAAAGGTGTGCCCAGTCTGTGATGAAGTACCCGTTTAGTTTTTCAGACCAATCTCAGCTCAATAATAGCCCATTTGCCTCAGGGATATCCACCACAATTATGTCAATCATCTGCATGAAATTAGAATGAGTGGCTACCCTAATCATCACATCTTTGAGTTCCCCCATGACTTTGACCTAGGTCATGTCCAGTTGTATGACATGCTTATCACTTTTTAGAGGGACAACACCTAATTTGTTACAAACATCCAAGGGCATGACATTGGAAGATGCCCTGGAGTCTACCAGATAGTTGTGGAGATTCCTGTTCAAGACTTCGAACGTTAAAAGGAAAGGTGGTACAAAAGGCATCTCCTTCCTGCCTTATGAGTAGGTGTTTATCATTGGTTTTCTTTCCAAATCTATAGGGGGCAGATTCTTCTCCTGACCATCGTCGGTGGTCGATTTTTCTACCGAACTCAGAGCTTGCAACATAAGGTCTTTCTGCTGAGGGATTCTACATATGTACATAACCGATACATTAGCTTTTAGCTTCTTCAGATACTCTACTACATTGTAATCTAATTTAGGAGAGTCATGAGTATGGATACTTATAGGCTTTTTACCGAGATTGAAAGGCATTCTCAGGTGATCGGGAGTTAATTTACTTTGTGAAGCACGGGCGGTATCAGTATCTTTCGGGATGGGTTGACCCTTACTAAGTGTCTGTACCACCGATATCTCTATAGGTGGTGCCTGAGGTTTAAACAGATCATCTGAAGATGCGATCATGTCAGGATCCCATATCAACATGGTCGTGTCTTGTGGTGGGTCATCCTCTTCTTGATCGATAATATTAAAGGACAAACCACTAGTTGGTTTGGTCAGAGAGACTTCGTCCATAAAATGATTGGCCATTAAATTCATGGTGTGGACCCACTGAGGGAATTCCCTTTCTGAGTGGTTCTCTTGGTTGTAAGTACAGAAAGAATCAGACGCGACATTCCCTAGGTCAATGTTTAGGTTGGCTGGGGGAGGTTCAATTGCTTTGAAAGGTTGGTTTCTTTTAAAGAAAGGATTATAGGGCCTTTGGCCTTAGTTTCCCTCACCCACATTCCTTTTCATATCTATAATCTCATTTGATAGTTTATTGACCATGCGTTGTAGGTATTCTATATCTCCATTACCCTTATCGGGAGTTGGTTCAGTCGACTTCCCTAATGATCTAGTCAAGAGGAGTCATCTCCTAGGAGGGGGCTGGCTTTCTTTTCTCGCTAAAGAGGCTTGGCCTTATTTGCACCCTTTCATATGGAACTCTATCATCTTGGCCTCTTTGAAATTATCTACGAGGGTTTTGTTAGTGACTCTTTTAACAAACATGGAAATAGAAGCCGGAAGCGAGTTGGCATAGACCTCGATTTGAAACTCTTGGGTTGGTTTCGCCGCGGGCTAAAATTTGTTGAGGATAGTCATGAATCTTTGACCCTTTCCTTTGGGTTCATGGTGGCTGTGAATAGTTCAGCCATAAGGGATCCTATGGTAGTTTCTTCGGAAAATTTTTCTATGAAGTCCTCTTGGAACTTAGTCCAACAGGTTATGGATCCTACTGGCAAGTTAAAATACCAAGTGGAAGCCGAGTTCTCAAATGTGTAGGGGAAAAGTCTACATACCACGTCCTCATGTTGAATTCATAAGCCTGATCGTGAGTATGAACTTATTGATATGATCTTCGGGCAGTCCTGAGGTTTCAGGATCATACTTGGGGAGAAACGTTTCTAGGTGCCGAGGGAGGTTGTGTACCAGGGACGGCCATGACGTCCCCAACCAACCAAGGTTGGTTGTGTGCTCATCCAGGGATGGCCATGGCGTCCCCGGCCAACCAAGGTTTGTTGTATTGAAATGGAACTTCTCTCTCCTCCTCATGACCATTGTTCTCTTCCATATCTTCAGAGTTGGAGTTAGGCTCTTCCTCTTCTGAAAGATTGTTAGGTTTGGAGATGTCACCGACTAGCGTCTCGAGTATGAGGTCAAGAGGTTCTTGGATTTTGGTGATTAAGAAATCTATTAAGTATTCAATGGAGTGTACAAAAACTTTGTCGAGAGTGCTGACTACTAGTCTTCTTTGTTGTTTTCTGTGAGGGAGGATGGGAGTGAAGGGAAATGTGCCAATTTTCCAGGTGTTGGCTTTGGTAATCCTTCTAAACTGATTCACTTCCTTGTGAGGGAGAGCGTAAGGTATTTCAGGGTGAAGATATCCTTCCTCGGAGTGGGGTGAGTTATCCACTTCGGGAGTACTTGGTAAAGGTGGGATGTCTATTGGATGACTAGCCATGCATGTGGGCCGTTACGAATCTATAGGTTGTTCGAAATATCACATAACTTACATATTCAACCATTCATTCTCAGGCCCTCCTTTTAGCGCCAATTCTTTTGATGGGGCCTAAATCCCCTGATTCAACAACAAGAACCAAACCCACCACCAAGGCCCAATTAGACTCTACAACGTTTGGAGTGGGATGGTTCTCTAGATTTCACGATCTGTCCAACTTATCGATGAGCTTTTGTTTTTTCTGGTGAAGGCTCTTCCTTCGGTTAAGACATTTTTTTTTTTTTTTTTTCTCTTAGGTGGGGTAGGTACGAGAGATGCAAGCTAGTATAAACTAACTTGATAAAGATAGGACAAAAATTGTATCTATTGAAAAGGGGTTGATATTGGGATAACCTGCTACTCGAACATGTAGACAACGATCCTACATTAAAGGGCTTAGTAATAATACTTTAACCGAAAGAGCATCCAACTGTTGTCTGAGAAAACTACTTAACAAAAAGAAAACATATATGTAATCAAGATCAGGGTAAGAAAAATAATTCATCTACCAAGACATTCATCACATAGTTGGGGTAAACTACTTAGCATAAAGAAAGAAACACAAATGTAATCAATATCATGGTAAGAAAAATAATTCATCTACTAGGACATTCATCACATGGAAGCACACCGATTTACTTTCATCTTCTTAAAGAATAGAACATCAAAACATTGCACCAGATAACTTGACAACATGATCAATTGCTCTTACTCATTTACTATGACATTCATGGAACATGAAAGGAAGTAATTCTTCTCCAACTCCAATCACATACATTTGATGAAAAAAAATAGCTCGTCTCTAGTCCAGAAGGACTTCTTAATTCGTAGCAATCTCAAAATAATTCTCCACAACCAAAAGAAAAGAGTTCCTACAACAACCATCGACCCCTAGACCATCGGTCGATGTTCCTATTTATAATATAAAGTCTTAACAGTAATTAACAGTAAAATACAATTTGAGCTAATAAAAAATCACCATGTGGCGTCATCATCTAATAGTCATTCAACAGTCCACCCGAGTTGTTTCTTGAAAAGGGTGGACTCTTTCATAATCAGACCATCTGATAAAGAGTTCTTCATAGGTGTTGGCCCATGGAAAACTGTGTTGTTCCATTGGAGCCACATAAATTCCCCTAATGTCTGTTGTGTGCACTCGATACTTTGCGAGGCTGAAGTTCAAATTATGAAGCATGGCTCTGGCTTCGATTGGATGTCCTGTGAACTATTGTACTTTCTCAGGCTTTGCATTGGTGACCTTTTCACATTCTTTGGCCCATGATGCATCTTGTTCGGTGCAAATCTTGATCATTATGCTTAGGTCGATTAATATCAGGATGTCGAAATTGGGAGCTCAACATACTTCACCTCTTTGGTGATTCTTTCAATTCTTTGGTGGGATCACAAGACAAACTCTAGTCGGTGATCGGGAAGGTTCTTCCTGCAATTAAATAGAATTAGTTTAGCGATTAAGCAACCTATGATTTGACATAATTAAACAAAGATCAACATGTACCTATGTAGCTTTCTAGTCTCAGTCATTTTTTAATACTTACGTGATCCCAAACACTTTCTTTGAGTGACCTATGAAGCCATCGCTCCTCTTTGGTATAAATGAAAACCTCAGCATGTTGTAGTGTGGCTAATCAAGTATGATAGACATGAATGTATAATTATTATAGTAATTACTTGACCTTTTGGGAAAAAGGTTGTCGAGGATGAATTATGCACGTGTTTTCTCCCGAGAGGTCGAATATCGTACAAACAAGGTCATTAAATGCCTTCAGAATCCATACCACCAAGCGTTGCAAGTGTCATTTATAAATAACAGAGGTTTGGAAGTTCAAAAGGATCGAAAGGATCACACTGCATGCTTTCCTACAACCTCGACCAATGGTGCTTTGATGTTCTGGATCACATATGTCGATTAGATGCAACGTGCTAAATTCTTTCAAACATCATGTCGCGAGGTGCAGACATTATGTTGGTGAGCCTAGTGTCACTCTTTGATTTCCCTATAAATCTAGGAGCTTTGTGAGCAATCCTTCTTATATGTCTAGCTCATATCCTCTGGGGATCTGGTAAGTTCATCTTGGCGACATCCAGTTGGGTAAACCTTTGTCATATACGGATGCCTTGAGTCTCTTACTCTTTTGAGATTATGGGATCTCCTTCAAACACGAGACGAGGTCTACGAGGTAGCTGGAGAGCGAGGTCTCAGCCCTAGTGCACCTGGGACTGCTTCCTGTGGGCTTCAAGAGGTACAACTATATGCCCGGAGGTAGCATCAACATCCAAAAATAGGCTTGGGGTGGTCGTAGATATGTTTGGAATAAATAAGTCGGAGACTGCACCTTCTTCGGGACCAAAACCATGGAGAAGAGGAAGGCCTAAGAAGAAAACTCAGGAAGGAGAGGGGGATCACCCCAAGGCCGAACTGAGTGCACGTCCAACCCTCGAGGAGTTTGTAACACTTACTAATCATTTGGAGTTGGTCGGAACAATTGACAAAGGAAGTTGAAGAAGAAAGGAGAGGGCATAAGAGTCGGGTGCTTCCATCAAAAATTTCATTCAACCACTAGAGCAGGCTCAGTTTGTAATAACCGAGCACTACCAAGAGAATAGGGAACTGCGGCGTCAGTTGGCGACAAAAACCTGGAGGATACCACCACCATAAGGTCATGTGAGGAGCACTGCTTGGCTGCAAAAACAACTTTGGGAAGCACAACACACAATCGTGGAGTTACGCGAAGCATAGTGGATGGTAGCAACAACAGAGCATAAGACACCACAAAGCGTGAAAGACAATCTAAGAGAGGACCAACACATGGGAGATACATAGTTAGCAGGTTCTCGCCCTGTGTTCTTAGAAGTGTGACTTAAAACCTCTTTGTCTTTCTTCATTGTAAAATTTTGTAATCTTACGGTGACCGGGCAGGTTAGCCGAGTCGTCGAGGTTGTTTATTCATATTTAAACCAAGCCTGGCAAAGGTTTTTTTGATTGTCTATAAAGAAAAGTTTAAAAGTATTATGCTATGAATCAAATGTGTATTCTTCTTCAAATATTTTGCGTAAAATACTGGATTTTTTGGAATCATTGTTATTACGTCGCGAGTTTGTTAATACTTTTCTTTGTAAAACTTTGATATCAATTACTACTTCCATGAAATTATCGACTTTGGTTATTAAAATATTTAATCATGGAAAGATATTTGACTAGTGGATAAAAGTCATGCTTGGAATTTCACTTGCATTGAGAATCATTGGAGTGATTATTAAGTCAGGGAAACAATTAGTTCCCCTCACCGATACCAAACTTGTTTTGGAAGTTTGGTGGTCGACAGTGTTGCTTTTATCTATGTGTGGCGCTTATAATCGCACTTTTCTACCGAAGCTGAAATGATCGGCCTTCGGTGAATATTTTCAGAGGATATACTCGTAAAAGAGATACTCTTATCGGCCGACACTGAAGAATGTCGACACTCAGCTACTTTGACTTCCCATATAGTTTTTTGCCACCTTAAAATTTCACTAATGCCGAACTTCTCGAGTGAGATGGGAGGAATCGGGGTCACTGGTTCCTTGAGCATTTGTGGCATTTCTCAAGATGGTTCTTCATGCGCATTAAGAGAAACCTGGACACAAAACATATCGGATAAGAATGTTATCAGGCTCAAACCATGACGAAAAATAATCAAAGGTAAAATATACGGTGGTACCCAAAAATGAAGTGGTCATAGAACTTTTAGGGTGTGTTGAGCACTCAACATACAGTGCATCCAAAGGCATGCCTTTAAACCACCTTTCATTGTGTGAAGGGATCTCTGTCATGGCCAACAGAGTTTCCTCTATCACCTGGAAAACAACACCTGCAATTTTCGCGTGGGACCCATTGAGCCCGAGTGCGAACTGTTCCGCTATTTTCAAGTTAAATCCTTGGATTTTTCTACAAAAGGTCGTGCATCCGACCTGCTCAAAAGATGCCCTAACCTCCAGATATTCTTTGAACAACGTCAATATTTGAGGCTCAGGCCCAACATTCTTGCCACTTCACACACCTTTCCTTATGTTCTAGGATGTAATCATGGTGCAATGCGTATTCATTCTGTGCGTGATGAATTTTGCACGGGCCAAAGGTGGTAGTCTCAATAGACTTGGGCTTGCAAGAAGAATTACAAATAGTGCATAAACTTGGCTGGTGAACATAATACATGCAGAGAGCTTGAAATTTATAATCGGATAGGTGAGAGATGTAAACGTTCCAAGGGACACTGAATCCATGGTGACTAGAGGTTTCAAAGCAAGCTTGAATATTTTCGTAGTATATGTGCATGACAGGTACACTTCATAGTGTGTGAAGTACAATTGATAAGAGTTGTAGAGCATATGTGATACGAGCACCGTGAGTTTCCATTATTTTCGACTTCATAATGAGATGATGATGGTCACTTCGCCTGTCGATGTGACTTCCATTTAACAACTTGCCTCGACCTTAGGCATGTAAGACTTTCTCTTCTGATAGGACCCAACTCTTTGGGAAAATACCTTTACCCCTTACACATGTTTCAGTTTTGACATCCCTTCCTGACTCCAAGGGAAAACCAACCACTTATTGACTTCGACTTGTTCGTTGTTCGGTACCTGACCTCACACGCTTTGACACATAGAATCTGACTCGACTATGACTGACTCTAACTGAAAAAATGACGACGCTAACAGTTGACTCCAATGGGGATTGCTATCCTCCCAGTGAGGTGGAAAAGAACAACAGACCAGGTTCCTGACCATTGGGCCTTGTTCGACATCCAGACTCTTAAACAACGGAAAACAAAAATGCAACCTAAACCTTTTTGACACAGTTTCGACTAGAATCAATATAAACTTAGGGAATTCACTTCAGGCTTCAATTTTCTGCTGACACATTGACTCAAAAGGCCTTCTTTGAAAACAAAAAACAAAAAATAAAATGACTATTTATAATGACATGAGATTTAAACGGACTTTATTGCACCAAATAGTGTTTGAGGAACTTGTCGTTTACAGGCCCCCAACCAGTGGACTCTCCATTAAGTTCTTCTAACAAATATGTGTTGTTCCCACGATACGCATAGATTTTGAAAGGGCTCGTCCAAATATGATCAAAATTTTCATGCTTTCCCTTATCTTTGTTTCTCGCGTCCCACTTTAGCACTAGATGTTGCACCTGAAATTCCTCCTATTTAGAGTGTTTGTCAAAAAAATTCTTAATCCTGTCCTAGTGAAGCTACGATTGATTGTATACATGCTCCCTCATCTGCTGCACGTGAATCAACTGATTTATCCTTCTCTGTGTATCATCTAGATCGGCCTCTTTCTCTTGCAGTAACTTCCTCATGGGAAATCCCAACGAGGTAGGGAAAATTGCATCTGTGCATACACAATTTGAAATGGTGATGTGGAGATGGAATTTTTGGTAGTGACTCTATCCGCCCACGGTGCATAAATAAGTTTCTTATGCCAGGCCTTCTTGTTTTCCTGCAAGAGTATCTTAATGATCTTGATTAAGCTCTTATTAGACGATTCTGCTAACCCATTATCTTGTGGGTAATATGTTGTAGAATGTCCCAGGGTTATATTGTAATCCTTGCAAAACTTCTCCATTTTCTTGGACTTGAATGCAGCCGCATTATCTGATATGATCTTGATAGGGCACCCGAACCTAGATAGGATGTTGGTCTCTAGGAACTGAATGATGACCGTGTCAGTAGCCTGCTTTGTCGGAATCACTTCGATCCATTTTTTGAAATAATCCATGGCCATAAGTATCCATCTGTGTTGTGCCAAGTGTTATAACCCTAAATTGCACTATCCCTACTTACCTGGTATCAGGCCTACTCATGCCTCTTCCTAGCCAAAGCCATGCTGAGAAATTCCTCAAAAAACCACTCAAAACAAGCAACCCGCGCCCTAACTTCTCACTGGGCGTGGGCATCCGCCTGCTGTCCTCTTACTGCACGTGGGTATCCGCGAGCTAGCCTAAAACAACCCGCGAGTACCTAACAATGCAAAAAATCAGGGAAGTTTCCGCCGAGACTCGGGGCTTTTTGCCAGTTAACTGAAACTCTCCGCCATGCATGGCCGAGAGTTCGCCAAGAACCCT
>JZKD02S2390816.1:755093-768445 GCA_000966675.3 Picea glauca | reverse complement strand
AGAATCAGTGGAATCAAAATTGGAGAGGACAACAAGCCCCCTTTCAAAATCAATTGCCTCAACTCCCACAACCACTCTCCTTACCAGCAGGTACTCCTCCAATCAACCAAACAATGAGACCCCAGCTACCTGTACAACCTAACCCCAACCCGAATAATAAAGCTGTCCAGTGCATTGATATCTATAATCAACCCACACTTTCTCTTCTCCCTGCACAATGCAATGATATTCATCTTCGATCTGGAAGAGTAGTGGAACCTACAATAGCTGATGTTACCTCTTCTAATAAAGAGGAAACAAAAGAGCATGATGTACCTGAAAAGGTACAATCATCCTCTAACAATGATGCTGAAATAGCAACACCACCATTTCCTGAGCGCCTAGACTTAACTAAAACGCCTAAACCACCAGCCTTTAATCTTCTAGGGGAAATGCAGAATTTATATGTTAAAATTCCTCTACTTCAAGCACTCCGAGACGTACCAATCTATGCTAGGACAATACGAGACATCTGTGTCAAAAAGCCTGGTAGGAAAACTAAGCATCCCCTTACAATCCATGTTATGGGAGACCTGTCTGCACTTATGTCAGGAAAAACTCCCCCAGTTAAATATGGTGATCCTGGCCACCTTACCATTACTGTACAAGTTGGAAAAACCATAATCCCTCGAGTCCTGGTAGACCTTGGTGCAACTATCAATATCATGACTTTAGAAACTTTACAACTGCTACAATTATAAGATGAAGTCAGAGAGACCCCTACTATCCTAGAATTGGCTGATCGATCCACAATTAAACCAGAAGGAGTCATTGAAGACCTCAGTATCTCTGTGGAATCCTGGAATTACCCAGTTGACTTTACAGTGTTGCAACCCAAAACAAAGTTGGGGGGGCACCCTCTAATCCTGGGTAGACCATGGCTAGCCACAACAGATGCTTTCATCAGCTGTAGATCAGGGTCAATGACAATCTCAAATGGTTATGAAACTAAGCAGCTTACACTTTACCCTCATGCTACACCCCTGGCTAATAATGATAATTCTATCTGGGTAGATTTTGAGGATCAACCTACTCAACCCCTTCTGACTATTGGACAAGCTTTAAGCTTGAAAGACTCTAATGAGGATGAAATCATTAATAATTTTATTTGTGAGCCATCCTCTATCTCTCCAGAAATTCATAATCAATTAACTGCACTGTTGGAGTCTGATAATCAAGAAAACTTCAATTCTGGAAGCCCGCCCCAAACACCTAAAACCATCTCCTCCAAAAGCATACCGGTCGAAATTGAACCTGGAAAAACATTAAATATAAACCCTCACTTGACAGATGCTGAAACACAACAGTTAACGAAGTTACTTCAGGAAAATAAACAGGCATTCACATGGGATTATACAGACATGAAAGGAATCTCTCCTGAATTATGTACTCATAGAATATATATTAAGGAAGATTTGCGGCCAATCTGCCAACCTTAGCGACGAATGAACCCGAACTTAAGAGAAATCCTCAAAGAAGAACTTCAGAAACTGCTCAACGCAGAGTTTATCTATCCCATATCAAACAGTGAATGGGTGTCCCCGTTGGTAATAGTTCCTAAGAAGAATGGGAAATGGAGAGTATGTGTGGATTACAGAGCTTTAAACAAAGCCACTCAGAAAGATCACTTTCCATTACCATTCATTGATCAAGTATTAGATAATTTGTTAGGGAAGAAATTCTTTTCATTTTTGGATGGTTTCAGTGGGTACAACCAGATTAAAATTGCACCTCAAGATCAAGATAAAACCACCTTTACTAGCCCTTGGGGAACCTTTGCTTATAGAGTCCTTCCATTTGGACTATGTAATGCACCAGCAACTTTTCAAGGGGTAGTCTTAGGAATTTTCTCTGATATGCTTAATGACTCTATGGAAATTTTTATGGATGACTTTACTCCTTATGGTGTTTCTTTTCAGGAAGCACTGGAAAATCTTAAGAGGGTACTTAAACGATGCATACAAGCCCAACTCTCCTTAAGTACAGAGAAATGCCCTATGATGATGAGTGAAGGAATAGTGCTTGGACATTTTATCTCATATCAAGGAATCCAGGTAGACCCATCCAAAATACAAGTCATTAAGGATCTTCCTACTCCCAAAACCCAAACAGAGGTAAGAATCTTTCTAGGACATGCTGGATACTACAGAAGATTTATCAAGAACTTTTCCAAATTAGCTTCCCCCCTGTTTGTTTTACTGATGAAAAATGTTGAATTCAATTGGACTAATCTCTGTCAAGAAGCATTTAACACACTTAAACATCAGTTATCTACAGCTCCTATCCTTAGAGGACCTAATTGGACACTTCCCTTTCACATATCCTCTGATGCTTCAGACACTGCTATAGGAGTTGTCTTGGGACAAGAAGAAGATCACCTCCCTTATGCTATATATTTCATCAGCAAAAATATGACCCTTGCTGAACTTAATTATACAGTCACCGAGAAGGAATTCTTAGCAGTTATTTATGCAATCAATAAATTTAGACATTACATTACTAGCTATTCTACTTTTGTCCATACTGATCACTCATCTATCAAGTACTTAATGAATAAACCTATCACAAATTCTAGAGTCACTAGATGGCTATTATTATTGCAAGAATTTGATATTACAATTGTGGATAGACCAGGAAAAGAGAATGTAGTTGCTGATTTCCTTTCTCGATTGACACCTGATGATGATACCCCAGTAGATGATTCCTTTCCTGATGAATATCTATTTGCAATTTCTGCTCACTCACCTTGCTATGCAGATATTGCTAACTACTTGGTTGCAGGGAAGTTACCATCATACCTATCCTACCGAGAGAAGAAAAGTATTATTCATCAAAGTGCTCGGTATAGTTGGATAAGAGGGTACCTTTTCCATATAGGAGCTGATCAAGAGATTAGAAGGTGTGTTAGAGAAGATGAGGTGTATGATCTATTGAAATCTTGTCATGATGGCCCTTGTGGAGGGCATTTTGCTGACAAGAGAACAACACACAAAATTCTAAGGATGGGGTACTAGTGGCCCTCACTCTTAAAATATGCAAAGAAATATGTTAAGGCCTATGATAGCTGCCAAAGAATAGGCCAACCTAATCATAGAGATGAAATGCCATTAAACCCTCAGGTAGTACTTGAACCATTTGAAAGATGGGCCTTAGACTTCATAGGACCCATCAACCCTCCATCCAATCAAAAAGTTTATATACTGGTCTGCACAGACTACATGACTAAATGGGTGGAAGCCAAGGCACTTCAAAGAGCGACTGAAGAAGCAGTTATAGATTTCTTATTTAAAGACATCTTCACCAGATTTGGAATGCCAAGAGAATTAGTTACAGATGGAGGACCTCCTTTCAACTCTCATGGGTTCAAAGCCACCCTTTAGAAATATCATATTCAGCAGAGAATGACTACACCATACCACCCCCAAGCCAATGGACAGGTGGAAAGGACAAACAAAGTAATAGAAGCCATTCTCACAAAAACAGTGAAGGAAAGTAGAAAGGATTGGTCCTATAGGCTCCTTGAAGCACTATGGGCCTACAGAACTACCCGGAGAAATACTACAGGATTTTATCCCTATGAATTAGTTTATGGAAAGAATGTTGTTTTTCCTGTGGAATTTGAGATAAAAACCTTAAGGACTGCTTTAGCTGTCAACCTTGATCTAACCGATGCACAGACAACCAGGTTGCAGCAGCTTAATGAACTAGAAGAGAAAAGACTAGATGCCATTCAACAAACAACCATAATTCAACAGTAAAGATTACAATGGCATGACACAAATATCAAGAACAAGCAGTTCCAAAAAGGTAATTGGGCCTTACTGTATGATTCATGGTTCAAAGAATTTCAAGGGAAATTGCGTACAAGATGGCTTGGACCTTATGAAGTAGACACAGTTTTCCGCAATGGAACAGTAAGGCTCCTTACAATCGATGACTCCAGAACTTCGTTACTTGTAAATGGTCATCGGCTCCGTCTATACCAGCGACCTATTTCTAAAGAAGATTTTAAGGCCACATGCATGACAGACGCCCATTTTCTTTTTGTTGAGGGGGTTTCTACCCCTAATAGCAATTAATTCTTTTAAGTTAATTTTCTTTAGTATTAGATTAGATTAGATCAGATTTTATTTACTAATAATCCCTATCAAGAAATACCATGCTACAATCGATTTTTGTAGAATCCCGATCGAAGCACAGCCACTAAGAGAGGACGATCCTAATTCAAAAAAAGACAAGCTTTCACGATGCTGAAACACCACTGATGAGCACTGTTGACTTTCTTCCCGATGCTGAAACACCACTGTTCAGCACTTTTTATTCTTCCCACTCCCAAAACACTCCAGTCCTCCATTTCCTCGCCATTTTCATTGCCGAAACAACTTCGTCGAGCACTTGTTTCGCCTTTCTCCCTTCTGTTGCTGAAACACCATTACCAGCAACTTTTCATTTTTTTCCCGTTGCTGAAACACTGTTACCAGCAACCTTTCATCATTTTTCCCGATGTTGAAACACCATTGTTCATCACTTTTTATTCTTCCCACTCCCAAAAAAATTCCAGTCCACCATTTCCTCACCATTTTCATTGCCGGAACAACTCCGTCCAGCACTTGTTTCGCCTTTCTCCCTTCTGTTGCTGAAACACCATTACCAACAACTTTTCATTTTTTTTCCCCGTTGCTGAAACACCGTTGCCAGCAACTCTTCATCATTTTCCCGATGCTGAAACAGCACGGTTCAACACTTTTTATTCTTCCCACTCCCAAAACACTCCAGTCCTCCATTTCCTCACCATTTTCATTGCCGAAACAACTCCGTCCAGCACTTTTTTCACCTTTCTCCCTTCTATTGCTGAAACATCATTACCAGCGACTTTTCATTTTTTTCCCATTGTTGAAACACCGTTACCAGCAACCTTTCATCATTTTTCCCGATGCTGAAACACCACTGTTCAACACTTTTTATTCTTCCCACTCCCAAAAACATTCCAGTCCGCCATTTCCTCACCATTTGCATTGCTGAAACAACTTCGTCCAACACTTGCACTTGTTTCGCCTTTCTCCCTTCTGTTGCTGAAACACCATTACCAGCAACTTTTCATTTTTTTTTTCCCATTGCTGAAACACTGTTGCCAACAACTCTTCATCATTTTCCTGATGCTGAAACACCACGGTTCAACACTTTTCATTTCTTCCCACTCCCAAAACACTCCAGTCCGCCATTTTATCATCATTTTCATCGACGAAACAACTCCGTCCAAGCAATTGTTTCACCTTTTCCCTTCTGTTGTTGAAACACCGTTGCCAGCAACCCTTCATCATTTTCCCAATGCTGAAACACCACGTTTCGCACTTTGACTTTCTTCAGATGCTGGAACACCATTGCTCAACAGTTCTTCATCTACAACACTTGTTTCATCTTTCGTTGTTTCCAAAACACCAGTATTTCACCATCGTCCGTCAGCAAGCTTTTATAGTTCGATCTTCTAGACAGCAAATCCTCGACACAATTCAAAAGTTGCCGCCGCAACAGGACTACCACTGACAAGCATGATATGTTGTTTGCAGCACGAATCAAACAGTAAGGTGAGGTATGTAAAGTTTATGTAATTCAGTTAGGCTATAGTTAATGGGAAAGATTCGACGTCATTATGACCATTCAAGTGAAATTAGTACTAACCACACTAGACGGGAGGGGAAGTACACATCAAATCCACATACCATCATTACACCCGATTTCACCGCCGTCATCCCTAATTCACCACCTTTTCGCACATTTAACCACTATTCCTGCATAACGTCACTCAGAAAACTCACTCTACAGAAGGTGATACACAAACTCTCGACGTTGTATATTACCAAGCCGGTATCCATGGGAGGATCTATCGTACGAAATGAGCCCGCCACCATGGCGCTGCTAGAACACTACCCAGCAGCGTATGAAATCTTCCAGTAGGCAGGGTGGCTCAATTATTTTCGCAGACTTCAAGGATATAACAAACAACAATTCCTACAGTTCGCCTGAAATCTTCAGGAGGACTATTCTGTCATTGATAGAGTGCGAATATCAGTAACAGAGGAAGACATAGCAGAGGTCTCAGGCCTCCCCATGGACGACAATCGTATGTTCAGCAGAAAACACATCATTGGGACTGTTCAGCAGAATTTCTTACTGCCCGAGGAACGCATTGAAATGAAAGGAAGGGGTGTACAACTAAGCTCATTGCCACCACCATGGCCGAAAGTCGCCAGATTTATCAAGCATTACCTTACCTGCGAAGGTCGATATTAGGTAGTGTATCAGCATGACTTTCTCCTACTTTCTCATTTAAGGCATAACAGACGGGTCAATATTCCCTATTATTTGTTGGGCTGTTTGAAGAATATGGAACATTACTGTAGAAGGGCCAAATATCCAACCCCGTCACTTACCCACCACCATCTTGTTCAATTACTCATCCACAGGGGTTTTCCCAAAAGAACCGTCCATTAAACAACCCACCCATAAACCCTGCACCAACTACTGAAGTCCCTAAAATTCCTGAGGAGCAGCAACCGCAAAACCCCCCAGACCTTCCCGAAGTACCCCATAGCCCACCCACACAACCAACCAGTCCCCCTACCATACCAGAACCGCTGCATACCCCACCAGAGTCTTCCACTCCTGCCCTTCACATTCTAAGTGATGAATCTGAAACGGATAATCCCTCCTACCCCATCATTGAAGAACGACCTTCCCGAAAACGGAAGCAAACTCCCCTCTTTCCACCCTTCTTTAGGAAAAAGCGAACAAGAAGCTCAACAAGGCCACCCTTTGTGGCCACTACCCTAGATTCCCCACAAATTCGACTAATACCCCGTACACCTTTAACCTCCCCAATCCTGGGATCTTTGCCTACTCCAACCATGGGCACTGAAACACAAGAACCAGATGCCCCAGATACTGTAACGTCATCTGTCTCACACAGGGTAGCTGAAACACAAGAACCAGCTACCCACTCAGTGACTAAAACACAAGAACCAGCCGCTGACATTGAAATTGAGTTACAGGAATCAGACGCCCAGACACCATTTGTTTCCAATAAAGTAGCTGAAACACAACCAGCTACCCATCCAGTGGCTGAAACACAAGAACCAGTCACTGATATTGAAATTGAATTACGGGAATTACATGCCCAAGATGCTGCAACACCACCCTCCTCAAGAAAAATGGCTGAAAAACCAGCCACCCATTCAGTGGCTAAAACAAAAGAACCACCCACTGATATTGAAATTGATATACAAGAATTAGAGGTTGAAGGTGTTGAAACTCTACTTTTCCTTCACCAAGAAGCTGAAACACAAGCAGCAACCACCATTCTTGCTGCTCCTTCCCAACAACCAGAAGCAACATTGGCATCTATCTTGCAGGAAAATGAATTTCTAAAATTAGAACTGGAAGCATATAAGCAGGAGTTAGCCACGGCAAAATAAGCATATGAAAAGGAACTCAATTCATACACCTCAAGCCGTATAGCAACCCTGGCACAACAAACTACAAAAAGTATATGCAAAGAATATATGTGCTGCCAATGTGGAGATATTTATTATCAGGCAGGCTATAAGGTGGTTCAAGTTCCAGTACCAGGAGCAACCCCTACTCCTTCACCTTTTGAATTCAAGAAAGAACCTGCTACAACACAAGAACCAATAGGCCTTACTAAGCTTAAAACTGAACCTACTGCAACACAAGAACCAACAGGCCCTAGCAAACTCAAGGCTGAACCTGCTGCAACACAAGAACCAGTAGGCCCTTCCAGGCTCAAGAAAGAAGTCCCTACTATTGTTAACAAGGCTGTGCAAATAGTGCCCATGGAGGAATTTACACCTCCCAGTCAGATCAATCTCTCCATTTCCAGGGAACAATCTACTCAAACCCTGCCTAATCCCACTACTTCCAATGCTGAAACACAGACTCAGCTATGGGATGAACATGCAAAAATACAAAAATGGAAGAAGGAGTATGCTGAAACACAGGCCAAACATCTACAAGTGCACAGGAAAACCTGGATAAATCACACTTTCTCAAACTAGGAAGCATCAAAACAGATACGCCAGGAAGCTCGTGACCTCAAGATGAAGAATAAATACTTGAAGGGAAGATTGGTCCTCATATTTGATTTGATGCAGAAACTACTGGCCACAAGGAAGCCATCTTGCAACTACTCCTTATTCCTGATGGAGAGAATCACATGGTTTCAGATCAAGTCTATTATAGAAGGTAAACCCCATGAAGTAATACAATCAGCAGATTTTATCAAAACTTTTGTAGCTACCTCTACCAGGGATCAGCACCTCCTTTGTGAGGCATACTTTCATAATGAGGCTATTCCAGAAAACAGGTTGTTAAACATAAATCCCCTTGTTGGGGATGTTCAAATTTGAGCATTTACTTCATTTCTTTATAATCAAATTTTGTGGAAAAATGATTTTTTGGCTGCTAAGCACAACGAAGATAATCATCTCCTCTAGATTAGACCAGAACCACAGAGGGAAGCCACTTTTATTTCACAATATTATGAGTTCTTAAAGAAACCATGAGTGACTGAGCACATTCAACAGCTACAGTCAGAAGTACTCCAATATTGTCAGCACAGCATCAGTTCCATAGAGATTCCTGCCCTCCAAGCCAATAACCTGTTTTGGAAGCAATCCACAGAGAAGAGACAACAACACAATCCTTTTGGTCCTGCCAACCTAGAAGTAGCAATTTCCAGGGTACCCAGCTACATCCAGTGTGTTAGACATTGTGCTGAAAACTGGATAGGGTACAGGTTTTACTTTCCCATCCTCTGGTTTCCAATAGAAAGATATCAAGTCAGTTATAAGCTACCTCAGAAGGCAGAGACAACAGCATGGCAAAGATTACAGCAGGTCCAGGGGTTCAGAACACCAACAGACAACACCTACCAAAGTTACTGCTTGAGTAACTTACATGATCAGAGTCGGTATTCAAAATCTGATTCATAGTGAATTGCCTGAGGACATGCAACACCTTGATCTGGGGGGGATGTTAGGACCACACAATGTACCTTTTTGTCTACACTTTATGCCACTATTATACCCTTATTATACCCTTGATCACCTGTATTTAGACTCATACTACCACTTCATCTGATAATTCCAAAGGTATACAATGTCCTTTCTCATTACTATACGTTTAATTTGTTTTGCATAATATTTTACATCACTTTTGCACTTAACCATTGATTAGACTGCAGACTAGCATTTGAAGCCCATTGTTGAAACACAGTCCAAGTCACAGATGCTGAAACACAGAACTGTTACATAGCCTGGACTCGCAGATGCTGAAACACAGAGCTGTTACACAGTCTAAGGTCGTAGAGGCTGAGACACAGAGCTATTACATAGTCTAGAGCTGCAGATGTTGAAACACAGAGAAGACCGCCAGAACCAACGATGCTGAAACACAAAGAAGCTGTTACAGTTAGCGGTCAAAGCTGACACAGTCAAGAGCGCAATTCACGTGGCTGAAACAGCCCGTGAATTGCGATGCTGAAATAGCATCGGCAACTACGAGAAGAAGTTGTTACTCAAGTGGTAACATCAATACCTCATCCAGCTCCTGTAATAGCATTTCTGTTGTGTGAGATCAGGATATCTTGCTCTGGTTTAGAAAGAAGATCCAACTAAAGATAGGAGTCAAATATACATTGTAATTTTTGATATATTACATCGAGGAGGTTCCCTCTTTTAAATAAGGGGAATTCTTCATTCGAGCAGGCAAGTTTTTATGTATTGAAAAGCTTCAGAGAGAGAGGGACGTGTACTTGATTTTCAGACTGTAACATGACATTTTGATAGATGAATAAAAGACTGCTTTGATTATCTTCTTCTAGCTTTCCCGTTCCAGGGGAATATTGTGAGAAGGGAGAGCCCACCTTATTTAAAAGATTCACCCATTAGTTATAGAGTGTGTTAGTAAATCTTTGTTTATGTGTGATTAATTTTCATATGCTGAAACACTACTGTTAATGAATTCCGTTTTGTTGAAACACTACTGAACTCTATCTTAGTTTATTGAATGAATTTTGTAATCCTTTTTGTTAGCAATCTTGTGTGATGATTTTCTGAGGCTAGCCAGAGATTGGGTTAAGGGTTCCTGCTCAGACAGGAAGGAATCAGAACATCCTGTCCTCTGTAGACTTCATTTACTGTTGCAAGTGTGTTAGCCAGAGATTGGGTCAAGGGTTCCTGCTCAGACAGGAAGGAATCAGAACATACTGTCCTCTGTAGATTTCATTTACTGCTACAGGTTTGTTAGCCAGAGACTGGGTTAAGGGTTCCTGCTCAGACAGGAAGGAATCAGAACATCATGTCCTCTGTAGATTTCATTTACTGCTACAAGTTTGTTAGCTAGAGACTGGGTTAAGGGTTCCTGCTTAGAAAGGAAGGAATCAGAACATCCTGTCCTCCGTAGAATTTATTTATTCCAGTAAGTGTGCTATCCAGAGACTGGGTTAAGGGTCCCTGCTCAGACAGGAAGGGATCAGATCATCCTGCTCTCTGTATTTCACAAAGTGTGCTAATAGAAATAGGGCTTAAGGTTCCTGCTTAGAAAGGAAGGGACTAATTGGTCTTGTTCTCTGCTAGATAGAGTTATCTTTTTCTGCATTACTGTTTTCATGAAAGAGTGTCAGCACTGAAGTCTCTGTTTGAGAGTAAGGGTCATGTCCTCTGATTGCAGAGTAGTGTTCTTTCCTGTTGCAAGTATTATTTTAATGTAATCCAGGATTCTTAGATTAATCTTTAAAATCTGCAATAGGGAATTTGCTTTCCTGTGATTTAATTCAGAACTCCAGCAAGTATGATTAGTATAGCTTCTTTTACTACAACTGTAAGTTGCTTTTGGAATTGAGAATATATAGTGCATGGTTATCTTTGAAATAAAAAGACTTCCCTGGGTTGATAATTTATGTTTCACTTGGTTGTTTGAAATCAATTAAGCAATTATAGTGACCAACAGTTATGAGTGGGATTTTTATCTTGTAGGACTAGAGATCAAAACCTCTCCTTGTCAAAGACTATATGGTCCAAGTTGGTTTTTGATTTAGACCTGAACACATTTTGTTTGAAATAGGTGTCAAAGTCAAGGTCATCAATACTTTGAGCCCCATCCTTGGGCAAGGATAGATTTGTGTCTAGGTAATAGAATGGGTCTTGTGTCTTTTCCCTTACCCTGTGCAAAAGTATCTCGGGATCATACATGGGCTCTACAGAGTTAGGGCCAGGATTGTCTCTGGTGTAAATGGTCTTCGGAGCTAGGTTTTTTGAATGGCACTACTATGTGGTATTGGTATTTTTCACTGGAGTCTCCAGGGTAAAGGTTTCAACCAATACAAATGTTTTCCCCACTGTTACCCTTAGGGGTCAAAACTATAGCTTTAGCCGTTCTCCTAAGGAAAATTCATTCAATTTCGCCCTTGACAATGGCGTTAGAATGTTATCACTCTATAAACTTTGTTAGGCTAAGAAAATGAATGACAGAGGAAAACTACAAACCAACTTTGAGGCCTCAAACTAACCTTTCAGACCTGGAGAGGGATCTCTGTTGAGACTTGGTCTCTGTACAAGATATGGCTTTAAATTATTGGCTAGATTTAACACCTTTAACAATATTTTCTGGTTTTATTGGTGAAAGAAAGCAAGACCTTGGGATATGGAGTTGATTTAAGAAAATGATATAAAAAAATGAATCAGTGACTGAACTTGAGAGGATAAAGGCTAAGTGAGCAACATTCTTTCAATTAAAAATCATTGTATATGGTGAGAGGAAAACACATGAAGCAACTCGGAGCACCACTGAGGATGAATTCAGAGTTAACTTAGAAGAAATACAGTTGTCCAAATGGCGTGAATCTAGAGCACTGTGTGGTGAATTATAGATTTGAAATCACGTTTTGATTTAGACAAAAATATAGATATGAATACAAAGAACATAAGAAAGTACATATGCAAATAAAGGATACAATACATCAGACTTCCACCGTTAGAATATTTTCATCAAAGATTCAGGACTTTTGCATTAAGTTTCAATTGGATCAAAAAGATATGATCAATAGTCACTATCAACATTGTTTTTCCAACCAACCTGGCTTACATTAAAAAGATGCAATATATAGACAAGGGTGTGCTGCTTGGGTTATCCTACACTCTAACTACTATCCATAGAAAATGGGTTTCAACTACTCTCTGTCATATGGCTCTTCAAATGGTATTTTGCTAAAAATAGAAACTGACTATACTCGACCGCATCATAGCTGATTGTCTTTGTCATGACGTTTCAGTCATCGGTAAGATCTCATCATTACAGAGTGATGTGTCGATGCATTCTTTTGACAGGGCATCTAGATGATCATTTGTTCTATCAGACTCCTGCCACACATTGTAACATCCTTGATCTCTACCACACGTTCATTTGTCAGTGCCTGCATGTGGAAGGTGACTGCAGACCATTGCAGGTGCCTCCAAAATGATGACCCCATCTAGGGAATAATGTTTTTCTTCAAACTATAGCACATATAACGTACACCTTTCCTTTGCAATGGATGAGATTCCATCGCTATGTGTCGTATGTTTTCCACACGGGTATCTGTCAGAGTCCAAGTCTGTGCCATGTTTAAGGAGACAAAAATGGAGTTGGTCGAGCATGTTTCTATTCTCGTTTTCAAATTGGATACTTGAAGCTTTCTCCTGAGAGACCAGTTGTGCCTTTTTAGGTTCATTACTTTCCTTTGCAGAACCACATTCCCTTTCAACTTCTTCTGCACCCTGGCCAGAGCGGCGCATACTTTCTCCATGGCCGGTTCACATTCCCTAAAGTGTTTTACATTCCTTTATTTTGACACCATATGTGTTTTGTGCACCTATATTATTGTATCCTGCACTTCCCTGAGCTGTCTCTTGAGCCAAGTTGTGTTTCCCTCATGGCCTTGTGATGCTGATACTTCGAGGTTCTTTGCTACTAATTGTTGTCTCAACTCTTTGTTTTCCTGCTATAGCTCAACAATAGTGAGTTGTTCTTGCTTCAGCTGCTGCGATGACGAACAAAAATTTGCACCTTCGGTGTCTATCCTCCTCCTTCTGCCCCAACTTTCTCGACTTGTGCCTTTGACAGGCTCTAGTAGAATAGCGTGCATGAGTATGTGGTATACCTAGGGAGGTAATATGGGGTACCTAGGGAGGTACCCAATGGGAATGTAGTTATGTGTTATTAGTGGAAGTCATTTAATATATGGGAATGTGGTCATTCAA
>JZKD02S2390816.1:717927-748588 GCA_000966675.3 Picea glauca | reverse complement strand
ATGGAACAAGCCAGAACTGATCAGATCATGGATACATAGATCAAGCACACCCGAAAACAAAGGATACCGCTATATCGAGTTGTCAAAGCAGGCCAACTCCTTCACCAAGGCAAATAGCTCACCAAGGACCAAGTTCAGCAGAAGTTTTCTCATCTCATGGAGGCACTCAACGCAATGGGGACCATTTCTTCCTAAGGAAGGAGGATTGATCTAGGTGGATATCAGTGGCCACCCACCTTTTCCGACTGGCTCAAAACAGTTTTCTGACAATTTTGGAAATTTACTATTTTTAGCAGGTTTTAACTTCCGGGGCCATTTTGAGGGACTAAATGAAGGTTTTTTGAGATCGAGGTTCTCAATGATAGCCAAAGGCATAATTGAGCCCAACTAATTCTATCTAGATTCATTTTATTGTGTTCCTACATATATTACATTCTATATTTAAGCATATTTGCGGATCTAGTATAGGTACTTAACTCTTCGACAATTGACTTTACGCGCGACTCGCTCAGGACTTGGGTCTCCTCGACTTCCTTTTTTTTCCTTAGCCTGCCCCTTCTCCGGGGTATTGGTTGTTTGGGGGACAGGGATTCCAATGTCCTTCCTTCCTCTATATCCCTTCCTACTTCAACTTCCACACGGTGCGATGTTACCCTTTCCGAAGGTAGAGGGAAATCTCCTTTTGGATACTTGGGGATGCCTTTTGCAAGTAGAAATGAATCCGAGTTATTTCCCAATCACCTTAACTCCTCCACCATCAACAATTTAATCAGTGAGACATGCGATATTTTACTCTTTGGATGATCTACTTCAACTCGGGCATTGTTTGCCATTTCTCGGAGGCTTTCATGCAAGAAAAAGGGCAGATTTAAAGGTCTCCTCCTTGTGAAGTGCATCAACAATCTAATTTTATGTGAATGTATTATGTCAAACCTTCCCTCACAAGTGAAATATTTCTGAATTACTTCCATGAGTTTTCGAAAGGGCCCCTGCAAATATCTACTTGGAACGCTTGTTTCGACTTTCCCACCTAAACAGTCTATCTTGATGAAGTCTTCATAACACCGCACATCCAAAGGCATTCCTTTAAACCACCTTTCAATGCATGAAGGGATATCTTTCACGATCAAAAAAGTTTCCTCTGTCACCTGGAAAGAAATACCTACAATTTCTGTGTGGGACACGTTGAACTTGAGTGTGAACTGTTCCTCTAGTTTCATGTTAAATCCTTGGAATTTTTTGCAAAAGGTCATGGATCTGAACTGCTCAAAATATGCCCTGACCTTCGGATCTTCATTGACCAATGTCAATATTTGAGGCTCGGGCCCAACATTATTTCCACTTTGCACACCTTTCCTTATGTTCTTGGATGTCATCATGGTGCAACACGTATTCATTCTGTGCGTGATGAATTTGGCACAGGCAAAAGGTGGTAGTCTCAATCAACCTAGGCTTGCGAGAAGAATTACAGGTAATGCATAAACTTGGATGGTGAACATAATACATGCAGAGTACTCAAAATTTATACTCGGGTAGGCGAGAGATGAAAATGTGCTAGGGGACACTAAATCCATGGTGATTGGAGGTTTTGAAGCAAGCTTGAATATTTTTGCAGTACATCCATGCGGCGAGTACACTTCGGAGTGTGTGAAATACAACCGATAAGAGCTACAGAGCTTATGTGATACGATTTCTGTGATTTTACATTCTTTCTGACTTCATAATGAGCTGATGATAGTCACTTCGCCTGTCGATGCGACTTCCATTTAACAACTTGCCTCAACCTTAGGCATGTAAGACTTTCTCTTCCAAAAGGACCTGACTCTTTGGGAAAATACCTTTACCCATTACACATGTTTTGGTTCTGACATCCCTTCCTGACGCCAAGGGCCAACCATCCACTTGCTGACTTCGACCTGTTCGTTGTTCGGTACCTAACCTCACATGCTTTGACACACGGACTCTGACTTGACTAATATCGAATCTTACTGAAAAAATGATAGTGCTAACAGGTTCTACAAAATGTCAACCATACATCTCAGGATTGATAGGGGTATCATTCAATCATTTAAGACTAAACCTCAAATGGATGCAAAAGATGAGGGTTTCAATAATTCTAGAACAGAGGGTTCGCAGTGCCAAGTTTGCAGAATCAGAGAAACCAGTTAATAGCACTGAGGTATTTCAGTGGGACAAGTGGATTATTAGTAGAGAAAAATATGCATGAGGTTAAGAAATAAATCTAGACTAGTGTGTAGGATTTAGGGCACCATGCTAAAGGATTTAAAAGTTGGAAGCAAATAATCTTGAATAGTTTGCAACGCCAATGCATAAGGAAACATAAACCCCTCTTTTCAACCTTTGAACAATGTGGAGACCATAAAGGAGTACCTGATAAACATGGTTTTGATGTTTATTCCTGTAAACTTGAGTTTGTCTATTTGAAAATTATACAAACTTCAACTATCCTCTTCATTCATTCTACAACACTAGTCTGTAGCTCCAGTTCGCAGCGCCGAGTTTGCAGTGCCAATTTCAAAATCAAATTGCGCACTTCAAGGAGACTGTTAGAATATTTGTGACATAATCCCTGAAAATTTGGTTAAATGAAGGCACTGAAAGCCAAGAAATCCCCTTTGACACGTTTCTTAACTGCAATGATGGAAAATGAATGCTTGAGGTACTCATGAGTATGTTGCAAACTCTCCTAGTGAGTTGGTAGCAAATACATCTGACTTGACATCTAAACGGTTGGATAGCGTCAAAGGAAAAATTGTGTACAACTTGGAGGCATGACATGTCATGGTAATTATTTTAAGATCAAAAGTGTGACTCATAAGGACTATTTACCTTGCCATGATGACTAATCTCATGACATAAATACTCTAAACCAAAACTAAACATAAATTTTCTTACTAAAATCAAAATTTAAGTTATGGCCATAATAAGAAGACCCAAAACCTAGGACTTATAAAACCCTATGACTCAAAAAACAAAACCAATATGATTTTTTGACCCCTACAATTTTATGTGCTAACACCCTAGAGTTTTACCGGCCGAAGTGGTCATAAAGTGATGATGATCGCTTACCATCGGTTAACACCTCTACTTACGTTATCCTTCCAGTATACTCGATCGGACGGTCAAAAATATTCTAGAGGATATTATATCAACGGATAGTGTTAATTCGCGACTTTGGCCTTAGGCACTTCGAGAATTTTTTCTAGTAGGAGAAGTTGGCCATCCTTGGAGACCATACTCCTAGAGTGACGTGGCATGTTGACATTACCTAGGTTGATGTGAGCCCATAGTATGTGTGCCACGTGTCACCCAGAAATGGACACATTAGGGTCCAAAAGATACTAAATTCATGTGACATGTGTTCTCCATATGGCACCTCTACTACGTGGCATACTACACGTCATCGGACATTCTGCATTCCTTCGCTCTAGATTTGACAACCTGTGTGATTTTCATGACTTCAACTTTGCATGTCATGGCTTCGACACTTTGAAACTTATCCTAGTGTCTAGTAATCACCGAAGTGGCGAAGTTCTGGAGTCTTGAAAATTACACTATCCTTCCAATATTAATCTAATGGCCCACATTATTCCCGAAGGGATCTGAGATCAACGATCTGCGTGGTTTCATTTACTCCGGGACTCTGGGATATTGTGTCTTACCCTATCCTTCCACTAAACTCTATCGGATGGTCAAGAATTCACCAAATATTCCTCCTTGATCTGATGTTTGGAGGTATTTCATGACTTCGTGATTTCCTGAATTTGTTCCTCTTCCTTGTCTCCAATGTTCGTCGAAGTGGCGAAGTTCCAGAGTCCTATTGGTCTCGATCTACGGTTGAGGATTATGTCTCCTGATCTGACGGTTGGTATTTAATTTCTCCCATCCTATGGCTCCACCTTGATCAGACGGTCTAGTATTGTCTTGAAAACTTCATCAACAGAAAATATTCCTCCTCAACCCCTTTGGATTTACACCTGGATTCACAATAAACCACAATCATTGATCTGTGTCTTTGGTCAGCGATCAATGGTTTTCATATCTCCCAACTATAACAAAGTTTCATCATAGTTATGAAGATGTTTTCCAATTGATCTGTTGGGAATTCGATCCCAATAGCACTTCCTTAAGGCGCTCCTTTTCCTTATCTTTCCTTCGACCTTTCCAAAGGTCTTAACATTTACCGCTCTAGTCCTGTGAAACCTAATAGTCTACCTCTCCTGAGCTTTAGGTTTATACTGGATTCCTCTACACCTCGCGCTATGTCTTCTATGCAACCTACTATGTTATCTCTCCATATCTTTAGGATTTCAAAGACATATAATTACAATACCATATTAATCTTCTTGACATCAATGCCAACACCATAATACCATGTCCAACATTGATCATACTGGAATTCTTTGACATCAATGCCAACACCATAACACCATGTCCAACACCCTGTAGTGACATTAGAGTCGACAGATCCTGCTTGATTCCTAATATCCTATAATCCTTTTCATTGATGTTTGTTTTTGGTTCCATTTTTGCATTTGTCTTTCTTGTTGAGATCAGGAATTGTTTACATTACAAATTAGAAAAAAAATTAAAAATACAAAAAGAATTGTTGCATTCTTAGTTTTATTTTGAAGCATTAGTGTTTTAAGTGCATTAGAATCATTAGTTGGTTTCAGATCAATTTTTTTTGTTGGTTTCTTGGTGTGTTTGAGGATCTATTTCTGAAATTGGCAAAGAAAGGAGAAATATCTATCGCTTCCATAGCTAGTCTTCATTGAATTTAAAAACTTTTCATTTACATATTTGCATTGCTTGTTTAGTTCAAGAGTCCTCACAACATTACAAGTTTCATCCATTACCTTTTGACCTAAGAAAAAATCTATAAAAATAAGTGCTTAATATAAAATTAATTAGATGTTTGTCTTTGATAGAAAACCAACACTAGATAGGTTTAGGGACTTGGATTAGGATTGGAGAGTAAACTCTCCAAGGCCACAAAACTCAACCTAGAAGTCAATAAAGAGTGTGAAAACCCATTCTTGCAACCAATGTGTCAGGAAGCTCCTCTAACATAGGAGTCAAGCACGAGGTCACATCGGGGAAAGTAGGGAGATTACCCATTTCTGCTTGTTTTGGTGTTTGTGATACCACTTCAATCATTATGTATATGGGGGTTTTGTTGGTTAACACCTTCAGAGATTCAGGATTAGTTTCCTTGTCCTTACATCTGATTGGAATTACAACTATTCTCTTGGCCCTTGATTTTTAGGTGATACCCTTAGTGACCTTTTCTAGGGAGCTAAAAAGGTGACTGTAGGTGGGATGTGATCATCGTACCTGAGGTAGACATTCGTTCATGATCTCAATTCCATTGTAGGGTGACCTCCTTAATAAAGGGTACTTGCACTAGTCAGGGTTGTTTCACGTATATCATCTTAACTTATCCTCACACCTTCAGTAGCTAATATTGTGGGGGACTTGACCCCCCCATAGGGTTGGTTTTCAGAAGGCCCCTGAGCCAATTAGTTTTCTTGTTGTTTTCCTAGATTTGATTAGGGGTGTGCTCTTTTAGTGTGAGTCTAGGTCAGCCATAGGTTGATTTTTTTTTGTTATTAATATAGTTTATTCACCGTGGATGAATTACCATGCCAGTCCCCTTGATTACGAGGAATTGAGCCAATTACAAAGGTGCAACCACCTCTAAATTGATGCAACATAAGTGACAAAGACTTCAAAGGGTCTTATATTTGTTTTTTCAAGACCATTTTGGTTGAATTAGAGGTGGTAGACGAATGTGCTCCACTAAATTTCAATCCACCTTTAACTGAGACAGATGCCCCTTTACTTTTCCAAGTAAGGGAATTTTTTACTAATCCTTTCTCTTTGTTTAGTCATCCTCCCATTATGTCTGAACCCAGTGTTTTTTATAGTGTAGTTGAGCCTATGAAACCATCCCCAAGTGAGATAGGGGGGAATTCCCTAGGGTTATCCCAGTAATGTCCAGATTTCCACCCCCTAGCTCCATTGGACCTACATTGTCCATACCTTTTTCTTCCGGTTCCTCAATCTGGGGGACATCAATTGTGTCATCATATCCATTCATTATTGTACCTATCATCCCTACACCCATCCCTTCCACATCAATGCCCACTTCCATAATATTTTCCATTAGGGTGGTGAGCTTTGGTTTCAGCATGGGGAGTGGAACTCCTTCCACCTCCTCCAATCGAATGAGAAACCAGACATCATCAAGTGCGGGTGTACCTTTTAGATGGAGTATGCCTATTGATTTTTGGGTTATCCCTAGTCACCTTGGGATGATCATTATTTTTGGAGGTTTTCCTTTTCCATGGGTTAGCACACCTTTCCTTGGGGGAACATCCCTTGGGGGCAACTGGGATTTTCCCTTTTTCAACACCTCGGGTCCTAGGGGTTTCTTTCCTAAGACTAACTTTGGGAACATCTTCCCTAGAGGGTCCACATTTCCCCTTGGGGGAATTTTTTTTTCTGGGAGCAATCATGCTCTGAGAACTACCACCATCCCTGGGGGAACTCACTATCCAAGAATCCCTACACCTTCAAGTAGTACCAACAGAGGGGGACCACAAGGTCCATCTAGTATAACATAGACTTCACCTCCCTCCTAGTCTTCATTTGCACCATTAACTTTCCTCTCCATGCTAGATTTATCGGATTTTTCATGGTTAACAAATGAACCTATTTTCCATGACCCATCATGGTCGATAATGCCATCCAAGTTGTTTTCAGATATTCCAAAGTTTGACAGAAATCTGGGAGAGGACCCCTCTACACACATCATGACTTACCACTTATGGTGTTCATCCAATTCGTTGATGGATGATAGTGTGAGGATAAGTATTTTCCAGATATCCTTGATTATAGATACCTCCAAATGATACATTGAGTTAAAAGGTGGTTCCTTTAAGAGCTTCTACGATCTGGAAATGGAATTTTTAACGCATCACCAATTGCCTACATGGTATGAGATAGGAACTAGACTCTTGAATTCACTACATCAAGACAATGCCATGCATATTTCCAATCATATACATGAGTGGTGTCGAAGGTGTAGGATGATCAAGACACACATCCCAGACAAACTCCTTATGGAGTGGTTCACAAAGTCCCTCATCCCACCCATTGTCTGAGATGTAGCTATGGTCGAGATAGATACCAAGGAGTAAGCCATTTTACATGCCCAACATTTGTACTTGATATATTCTCAGTCGGGTACTCTATATGACATCATCCCAAGTTCTCCTCTACCATAGATATATCCAAGGAAGCCAAACCTAAGACCCCATGCCAATGGTGTGGTTGGTTTTGTTTCCCATGCATCTGTTAACCAATTAATTGATCAAACGGGTAAAATTTCCATTAAGTCACACATGTCGGCTACTAGAACTAATACTCAAAATGTTGTGGTCCCTTCTCAAACCTCCAAGGTGAATTCAGTGCAGTCCACACAACCGAAGAATCCTCAACAACTTAGAGGTAATAAAAAGAGTAACAATAAGAACTTCAATAATGAGAAAGGGACTGCCTCCACCCAAAACACCCAGGAGGGAAGCACTAAGGAGGAAAGTAAGAGTCAGTTTCCCTACATGATTTGTGGGGAAGACTATCCCTGGTGTCCTCAGAAGGGTGAGATCCATCGATTCTTGGCACAACAACGGTCCCCCCAACAACCTACTATCTTAACCCATCCTTTGTCTCCTCAACCTAAAAATATGGTTGCCACAAATCCTACCCCTCCACAAGGGGGCATGGAAGGTACCCCTCACCAAGAGGGGTCTTCGTCAAAAACCTTTAGGAATAAGCTTGAAAATATTCTACACATAAGTAAACAAATTGTTAACTTGTGTTCATGTCTTCTTTGCTTTTTCATCTATATCCAAATACTATTTTTATTTGATCAATTAGTGTGAATGCCCTGGACTAAATGAAAGCTTGATTATTATTTGAACTTAATTGAAATATTCTAACCAGACTCATACCCATCCAACTTATCCAAACTACTTGATCCATTATCCAAACCAATCTACCATTGCAATAACTTAGGTTCCCTAGCTTTGTGCTATAATAGTCTAGTGAAGACTTTAGGGATAACAACCTCTTTTCTTCTATGACGTAAGTTGTTTCAATTTGTGATATATTTTTAATTCTTCTTTTACTATTGCTAGTGTATCCTCCTCTTGTTGTTCTTTTATACCAAAAATTTTGAGGTTCAAGGATCTTTTATTATGCTCATGGTCCAGTTCAATTAACTTATTCATTTTCTCTTTGATGGGTTTGATATCCAAAAAAAATTCTAGATTACTGAGGGTCAAATTGTTGGTTAGTTTTTCTTCTAGCTCTTTAACCCTATCTCTCAAGTTGCAATTTTATTCAACCTCTCCTTCTTGGGTTGGTTGATTTTCTTTTTTCATTTCTTGAATCCTATCCTGCATTGTCTCCAATTGACTCTTGAACCCGAACAATGTATCATCTATTTTAGTTTGAATTGTGACTTTGAAGAGTCTATTTTTTTTTTATCAAGTATTGCCTCTAGATCTATTTGTAGTTTTCATCTCTTCACTCCTTTTTTCTAATGATTCTAACTCTACTTTGCCTTTGGCATCTCTTTCTTCTCTCTTTTTTTCTAATGATTCCATATAATCATAAAGGCTCTCTAGGGTGACTTTATTCTCTCCTTTTTTCTAATGATTCCAAATAATCATAAATACTCTCTAGGGTGAGTTTGGATCAGGGTCTCCCCCTGTCAGAGTCACTTTTTGTAATAGGTGGTAGAGTTCTCATTTGGAATAGGTGGTGGAGTGCTCATATTCAAAAGAAGAGAAAAAAATTAACAATTGTTATTTTGGATTGACTTTAAAAATGGAAAATAATTTTTTTAATTGATAATAATGATATTAATTATTATTTCTGAAATCAACTTTTACTTCTTAAACTTACAAAAAAGAGAAAGAGTATATTTTAATGATATTGAAATCTCTTTAATTTTCACATGTTACTAAATTATAAAAATATCTTAAATGAAAGTAAAAAATGACTCACATGATTTAAGGTGTCCAGGTGCTCACTAGGTTGAAGATGCCAAAAAGTGCTTAACAAGTGGAAGAAGCCAAAACTAAAAATTATTCAAAACCTCAGAGAGTATTACGTAGAGAAGTTCCCCTCACCGAGAGCTCAAAACCATAGAAAAATATTATGGTTTACATCATCGAGAATAACCACAAAGATTATTCCTGTAAAAAAAAAAAAACTACAAAAAAATATTATTTCCTTTCAAAACCCATGAAAAGTATATATATATATATATATATATATATAAACTAATACTTAAAAATTAATACTTAAATAGGTGCATTTCTATAAATTTTGTTGAATAAAAATTAGGCATGAATAATGTAAATTATAAACAAATCCAAGTGAATATATTATAATCTTGAAAAAATGTTATTTAAATATAGACGATGTAATTTTTAAATTCTTTAATCATCACACATATAAAGAATTTGTTATTCGTGAGGACTTAGGGGGAAAACGTGTAAATAAAAATAAATAAATAAAAATAAATAAAATAACTTTCATGCTATAGGGGTGACATGCAATTGCACTCAATTCAACATTTAAATATAATATACGTTAAAATACACACTTTATAATGCTTCGATTCATACATCATTTAGATAAATATTATTTGGATTATTACTTTTAAATATCCTTTAATGCAAAATATGTCCAACCCAAATCAATATTTAATACATACATTAGCATGCACTCACATTGTTGAAGGATTTTTCCCATTCAAATATGATTCAACTAATATATGTCTATCCAAACAAATAGATGTGTATTCACACAAATATAATTTACATATTGTCTTTGAAAGTGATCCCAAGATTGTGATAAAATATTGAAATATAGCAAATTTTATATGCAAATGGCATTGAAAGGCCTTGTTGTTTGCCATAAATAATGGTTGCGTACAGGTAATTATTATATCTCGAGATTTTATTATTAAAAAATAAAATCACTTTTTACTTTTTTGTCCAAGAAAAAATTACTTAAGATTATATTTAAAATATAATTTCATTTACAATGTTAGCTCTATCGAGCTGATGACCTGGAAAAAAGAAAAGCATTCTCGTCATAGGATCAATCGGAGCGATATGAGGGAAAGTCCCACTGCAGCATCTGACTCGCTGCCACCAATCAACCAGTGGATTATGACCAGCCAGAAAGTGAAAACAGTATGCAAAAACATCCCACAGAAGGAGCAGACACCATAAACAGACAATCAATGTAGATTCGGAGCACGTGCCCACCTCATTCGAAAAGATTTATATAGGAAATGGGACTTTCGAATCCATTCTCACAATAGAAAATCGATAGTCTCCCGCTGAGGGCTCTTTTAGAAAGAGCATCCGCCTCCTTATTGTGTGATCTGGAAAAGTGCCAGAATTTGATGTCCATGAAGAGCTTTGAGAGAATTTGAGTTTTTTCCTTCCAGCCTTCTATATGGACCGAGTGAAGCTTACACTTATGATTGATCCAGTCTATAATGACTCGCGAGTCTCCAAGGAATAGAATGTGATCAATCGACCAAAGAGAGGCTAGGGCGAGGGATGTCCATAATCCCAAAAGCTCTACTTTAGTATTCGTGCCCTCCCCACAGTTTATGAACCATTTTGTAATTCTCATAGGATGCGATTTAAAAAATCCACCTGCCCCGCAACAAAGTCCAGTGGAAGCAGCAGATCCGTCGAAGCAAGCTAGTGTGTATCCATTAGTCAATGAGATCTCGCAAACCTTGGGAGTGAAAGACTTGTTCGAGGAAGGTTTCCAATGGAAAGAGGCCCAAAATCTATGAATGACCACCTGCACGGAAGGAGGACGGTCTTCAAAGATCGCTTTGTTCCTCTCTATCCATATCTGCCAACAAATGTGTACAACCAAGCTCGGAGGAGCGGACTTTTGTGAGACCCAGTCAGAAAAACAGGCCGAGAAGGTGGGACCTCTCCAGACCACAGGTAGAGAGAAGGACTTGATCAAATGTATCCAAACCTCCTTCGTAAAATCACAGTGAACCAAGAGATGTTGTACATCTTCAGAAGCAATTTTGCAAAGGGGGAAAATGCCCGGGCCCTCCCATCCTCTATGTCTGAACGCCTCCTAGGAAAGAATTTTCCCTCTACCCGCGAGCCAGGTAAATAACTTCAATTTAAGCGGGACCTGCCAACTCCAAATTTGGCGAATCCACGAGCGGTCAACCTCAAGCCTCATCTATTGAAGGTAGGCATCATATAGATTTTTAACAGTGATGGAGCCCATGGCATCTCCCTCGGCCCACAACAAATAATCAGGTTTTTCGGAAAGAGAGATCCCGGCACCTTTGAGGGCCGATGTGTAGCGGCTCTCCTCTAATGCAAGCGAACCTTCAAGGGATAGGGATCCACTGTCCAACCAGTCATCCAGGAGGGAGAAGGCACCGGTCGGTTTCTTAACTTATGCCAAGTAAAAGCAATTTTGTGCCTCAAGCCGCGCACTCAGCAATGGAGAGAGGATCGATAGGTCTCCCAGTCCTAGAATCATATCTCGGCCAATGCCAATGTCGTTCCCAGTGCCAGGCTTCCACCATAACCAGTGGAGAATCACCTGGGAGGACGCGACCATTCCTTTCCAGAAAGGTGAAGCCCAATTTTGCAGGAGAGTAGGCTTTCTGATCCAGTCGTGGAGAGACAGGGAGCCCAAATACTTTTCTTTGATAAATTGGCTCTAGATGCTATTGTGGGTGAGTGCTCTCCAGAAGGAGTTGGCCAGGAGAGCTGAATTGAAGGTGGAGAGTAGCTTTAACCCCCAGCCCCCTGCCTTTCGAGGCTTAGACAGCTCTTGCCAATAGCACAGGTGAAATCGGCCCCTACCAGCTAGATCATTCCATAAAAAATTGAAAGTGAGCCTCTGAAGGATCAAAATAATATTTTCAGGTAACCGCTCTAGAGACATCCAGTAGACGGTTAGGCTTTCCAATACCGACTTGACCAGGATAAAGCGACCCCCAATCGATAGCCATTTATTGCAACAGAATCCAATTTTTTTTTCATAAAGTGCCACAAGCCACTGCCAGTCGCAAGGTGTGGAAGATCCCAATCTTAGATGGAAACCAAGATATGAGAAGCCTTCGCTTAGATTAAAGAAAGGAAGGGGGATGGAGCCCTTTAGGAGAAGAAGTTCTGAATCTGTAATGCCCCAATAGTGTATTGTGGATTTTGAAAAATTTAGGGACAAACCCGAAGCAAGACAGAAGAGCTGGAGCGTTTCTTTTAAGACTAGCCATTCCCCCTGGTCAGCGCTCAAAAGAATAAGAACATCGTCACAAAACATAAGGTGGACTAAATTTAAGCAGCTTGAGATCTTTAAGCCCGAGAGATGGTGATCTTCGACTCTTTTGGAGAGAAGGAGACTGAGTCCTTCCATGATCAGGATAAAAAGATAGGGGGAAAGTGGGCACCCCTGACGGAGGCCCCTTTCACTCTTGAAGAAGCAAGAAGGCTCTCCATTGATTAGAACTGCAATGTTGGCATTTGTAACACAAGTAAGAATCCAATGACTGAACTTTTCTCCAAAGCCCATGGAGTATAGAATTAATCTTAGAAACTCCCAATCGATGTTATCAAATGATTTTTTGATATCTAACTTCAAGACGAGCGCCTTTAAATTCTTTTGTTTGATGCTATGTATGCATTCGTGAGCGGTTGCAATAGCATATTGAATTCTTCGGCCTTTTAAGAAACCCAACTGCTCAGCTAAGATACACCTTTGTAGGAATGGCTTTATTCTATTAGATATCACTTTGGAAATAATCTTGTAAACAAGATTGCACAGTGAAATTGGCCGGAAGTCGCTGAAGGCAAGCGAGTGATGCTACTTCGGGATTAAGGCCAAAAAAGTGGAATTGAGGCTCCCAATTACCTTACCTTTGATGCGAGAATCTTCTACCATCTGGAGTAGGTCCTCTCCCACGAGGTCGAAGAAATGGAGGAAGAATTCTGACGTCCAGCCGTCAGGCCCAGGGCTCCTTTCTTTCTTGAACTTATGTAGAATGTTTTTTATCTCCGGCAAGGTAACTGGAGCGTAGAGAGAGATGGCTTCCTCTTCAGAAACTATCGAGGGGAAAAGGCTGGCTGTGTAGCTCTTTTCCGGGAGGTTGTGACTGTTCGGGGCTCTGTGAAGATGTTTGAAATAACAGACCGCTTCTTCCTTTATCGCCTCCTGCCCACGGATGACTTCCCCCCCGGCTCTTTTTATAGACCAAATGCTCTTTTTAAGTTTGTTGTAACTCGCTACATTATGAAAGTACTTTGTGTTGGAATCTCCACTTTTAAGCCAAGTGGCTCGGATTCGGAGCCTCCAAGCGTTCTCTTGCGAGCAAAGAATGGAATTTCTACTAGACTCGAGTGACTTAAGTCTGTCTGCCTCCTCTGTAGTTAACGCGGATAAAGACGATCTGTTGATAGCCTGTATGATCCCATTCTCCAGCGTGACAAGTCAGGCCTGTTCCTCTTTTTTCTTTGCATGGAACCATGATTTGGAGGAGTCCTTCAAGACTTTCAATTTCCATACAAGGCGTCGCTGTGCATTTTCTTCCGTGAAAAAACTGGGGTCCCTCCAAACTGAAGCGACCAATTCATTGTAGTCTGCCTCCAAGAGCCAATTATGATTAAACTTGAACGGGGTCGAGCATATACAGTCTGGAGATCTCAGTTATAGAAGAATGGGAGCATGGTCGGAGAAGAAGGGGTGCTCCACCCACGAGGCTGGCAATTCAGTAGAAGACATGTACTCTTCAGCAACAAGAAACCTATCTAACCTTTTGGCTATGGCATCGGGCCCAGAACGGCCATTCCTTCAAGTAGGGACAAGCTGGGCTGGTAAGATATCAGTCAGCTTGTTGGAGACAAAAATATTCCTGTAAAAATCTTCGAAAGCATCCGGCACATAGCCACCTCCCCAGTTCTTTGTGGTCGATAAGATGATATTGAGGTCTCCACCCGGACAAGAGCGACAAAAGTATTCTCTATTTGACAAAAATAAAATGCTTCGAGTCATACATCATTTAGATAAATATTATTTGGATTATTACTTTTAAATATACTTCAACGCAAAATATGTACAACCCAAATCAATATTTAATACACGCACATTGGCATGCACTCAATTGTTGAAGGATTTTTCCCATTCAAATATGATTCAGCTAATAGATGTGTATTCACACAAATAGATGTGTATTCACATTCTAATAGATGTGTATTAAAATATGGTCTTTGAAAGTAATCCCAAGATTGTGATAAAATATTGAAATATAGCCTTTTCTCCCATTGATATAAATTTTATATGCAAATGGCATTGAAATTGATATAAATTTTATATGCAAATTACATTGAAAGGCCTTGTTGTTTGCCATAAATAATGGTTGTGTACATGTAATTATTATATCTCAAGATTTTATTATTAAAAAATAAAATCACTTTTACCTTGGTCATTAAAGTTGTTAGTGCCAAAAGTATTCTATATTTGAATATATCATTATGTGTTCATATACATTGATAATTCTTGTAATTGTTTTGAATTTTATAGAGATATGAAATCAAATAACTGGTTGATTACTTCAATGGTCTCTTAAAGTTAGAAGATTTTGGTCCACATGGTTTTTATTTAGTGAATTTATGGTATAGCACGTGTATTTATGAGATGTTAATAAATACTCCTAATGTCATTAAATATTGATAAATATCTTCCAATTTTTTTTTAAGTCTTTTCCCATTACATCTTTTCAATAAAAAACTCTTTAATTTTACTAGATATACCTAATTTTTATTAGATATTGTTGGCCCTTGACCAAGTTTTGAGGAACACTTGGTCATATTTGACCCTTTTTGGGACTTCGATAGCCTGTCGAAGATGGATTGCAAGGCAAAGCGAAGATCACGGAATCTAGACCCACTTTGGGTCTTTTTTAGGTTTTGGGGGATAATGCAATGGGAATGGGATGTTGGCCCATGGGTTTACCCATGTTTAGGCCCATTTTGTATATATAAATAGAAGTTTAGGCAATGTAAGTAGTAGCCAATCAAGCGGATGGCTTAGTGCAAGTAGTAGATCTGTGTGATTAGCTTTGTGCATATTTGTCGAAGACTTGCAGGGCTAAGTGCAAGTATTGTAAGTGCTAAGTGCACGGATTGTAAGAAAGCTTTGTGCTTAGATATACTCGGGGAAGGAGGATCTAGCGAGCTGCGCAGATCTCCTATCCTAGGTGGAGTAGGAGTTTTGGTAGCTCTGTGTTGTAACCTGATTGACCGAAGACAATAAAGAAGAAGAGTTTGTGGGTGTAGCCCCAGGGTGGGGGTGAACTATGTAAATATTGTGTGTTATTCTTCGTGCTTATCCTGATGTGTTTGTATTGCTAAGTGCTTTGATGTATTTAGATAGATTTTTTTATGCTTAGTGCTAATGATGTATATGGATGTTAGATATGACATGTATGAATATTCTTAGTGCTTTATCTATCAGATCTAACCTATTCTACTATGCTAAGTACCTTAGATCTAAATGAATACTGTGATGTTTTGTGTTATCTACAAAGTAGAGTAAGGATTGAATATTGGTGAATAATCGATGCTAAGTGCTCTGTAAGTGATATAATCACAGATCTATGTCCCAGCTAAGGTTGCAAAAACCTAAGTCTTGCAACCACCCCTACCTCTACCTCGGGTGATATTTCATCTACTTCGCAGGTGTTGTCAAAAGGGCCAGTAGTTAGGGATTTGCTGGTGTGCTTTTGATCATTGAACCCTGGGTCTGCCCCTGTGTGCCAACACATACCAATTTTTATAACCCCCAATACTTATAAATCCCCTTGGTACCATGCATCCCTCCATACCTATAATATATTGAATTTATTTTCACAATTAAAAAACCCCCTTTATCCCTTTATGATGAACATGATATGGTATTGGTTAATAAGGTGAAACCCTAGTGCTTTGGCCTATAGCTCCGAACCTTAAATTATTTACTAAAATCCCAATTTTCCAAATCATTTCTAATGATTTAGGAGAGATTAGTTCATACTCTATTAAACACTTTGATTTTTCATTTCATATAGCATACGTAAGTGATACTAGCTAGAAAAGTGGGAAATTGATGAAAACATTTCATAATTCATAGTATGCAAAAATTAATTTTCTCATCCCAAGGATTCTCAAATTAGGATATCATTACTCCCATAGTATATTGTTGATATCCAAGTTTCAAACAATGTAAACCAATGGCTTATCTTATGCATCTAAAGCTTAAACACAAATTTCTTATAAACCAAAATTATTATAATTTCAAATATTAGAAATGTCACCATAAATAAGCTTCATAGCAAGTACCCCAATTATTTGAACCACCTCTACATGGCACTTTGAGGGTGGTTTTCAACCACCCCTAACAATGCCTTTGGGGAGAGGCTTCAAACCACCCCCAAAAGTGTTTTTAATGCTTTTGGAATTGTTTCTTTTTTTTACAAACTACCACTATTTAACTTTTAGTGAAGGAAAACAACCACCCCTAAAAGTCTAAAGATGTTATAAGACATGCATATTTTGCAATTAGGTTTAGTGATCAAAATATCAATGAGACCCGTGATTATAATAACTATAATGCATTAAGAATGCACATTTTTTTTGTTACAATGTTACACTTGGGAGATTCTAAGAGACACACACAAAAAAAAAGACAATTATATATAAGGTAAAGCCATTAATATGATTCACACACTTCTAAATAATAAGATGATTCACACACTTCTAAATAATAGAAGATTTAATACAAAGTACCTTATCTTCTAAACCATTCTACCTCTCTCAAAGCAAGTCTTCTAAATCCATCCAATAGCTTATATTTTGCATATATCTATTTTGGTATCGAAACCTCATATTTTTTTATAGGAATCTCATAGAATACATCCCGTGAAAGAAGTTTATATATGTAGGATGTATTCTATTATTAAATGTACTTCTAATTCTTAAGGTTTGTCTCATTTGAGTAAAATAGGTCAGCCTCATTTGAGAAAAAATCAACCTCACAACATTGTAACATTTAGTGCAGTCTCCATAGTAGTAGAAATTATACAATAATATGTATCTTAAATTCACCCTGATTAAGGAAATTAATTGGAATATTTGCTTGTTGCAAGAATTTACATTAATGGTTAAACAAACACTTATATATATTTCTATAGTAGTCAATATAGTTGTTATAAGGGGCATATTTTTCTAATAAGGCTCTTTTTAATCTAGAATAAAATGAATTATTAAATAAAAGAATCTATATGTAAACAAAAAAAAAAAAGGATGGCTACATTTTTCTTTTTAGAACCCTAATAAGCCCCTAAAATTTGGTGGGTAAGAGAATTTTGTCAAGTCATAGGGTACAATTATTTTGTTTAAAAATGATATCCAATTACAAGTTTTATAACCAGTTATCCAACTAGTTACAATATGTTTCTAGTCATTCCTATCTCCATATCGAGGATTTTTTTATGATCCCACAACAATGGAACAACCCCTTCTCTTTCTCCATCCAATTTGGTGACATGCAATGAGTGTGACTCCTAGGCTCAAGAATGGGAAGTACATGTCTATGAAAAGATATTTTTTGGAAATCATGGGTGGTGTAGTCAAGAGGCCTTTAATGGAAAAATCTCTTTCTCTTAAGAACACAATGAAAGGGCTAAGTGCCAATGTTGATGGTGGTTTCTTCATTCCTTGTTTACATTGTGATCCAAATTTTATGAGAAAAATGAAATACATCCATATTATTAAAATATGTTTAACACAAAATAATAGAGGTACAGTAAAATTGGTTTCTATTCAATAAGGAAATAAGCTAAAATTGTAAAATGCAGTGGAAAACAAGCTTGTTGGAATGGTGGCGGCTTATCTCTGAGAATAGATGTGACGATTGCGCTCATTCGGAAGAATATGATTACAATGAGGCTCTGAAGGAATTTTTACAATAAACATGAATTCCAAAACCCTAGACATCCAAAAATTGAACCCTAAGAGATGAAGCACCAAAAGTCATGTGGGCCCTGTTGGGGTAAGCTAGTACATCAACTTCTCGGGGTCTTAACTTTTGCATGCGATCTTTGTTTTAGGCGCACGATAGCCCGTTGGAAAGGTATATATGAGGGATACACATGTTGTCATCAAACTATGACTCTACCTATATTTTCAATGCGGAGAAGCCCTAAAAACGTTGTTTAGGGCCTCAAAATGGCCCCGAAAGTCAGGGACCCAAAAACTAGGAAAAAAAAATGACAAACTGGAAAATTGCCAAAATGAACCAGATGGAGTAGGTGGGAGGCCAATGAAATCCATATGGATCAATCCTCCTCCATTAGGAAGAAATGGTATCCATTGCGTTGAGTTCCCCCATCAAATGAGGAAATTTCTGTTGAATTTGGCCCCGGGTGAGCTACTTGCCTTAGTGTAGGAGTTTCCCTGCTTTGATAACTCGATAAAGTTGGATTTTTTGTTGTCGAGTTCCCTTGACCTGTGTGTCCAAAATATGATCACTGGATGCATGTTGCATGTAGTCAGTGTTGAGATCTTTTAGTGTCAACTGCTCTATTTTCTATGAGGTGTCCAATAATGGTGGGAAATATGGTCGAAGGATAGCCACGTTAAATACTGGGTGCAAGACAAGGAAAGGGGGAATGTTTATCTCAAAAGAATTGTCTCCCACAACCTTGGTGATGGTGTATGTCCCATAGCAGAGTGGGCGAAGCTTCTCATGGGGCCATGCAAGGTGTTCTTTTTGCAAGTGAAACCAAAATTTGTCGCCCACCTGAAACTTATGTGGGACCAGATGTTGATCATGGCACTACTTGTACTTGGAATTGGAATTTTGTAAAATATCCTGAACCTGTTGGTGGATGTGATGAATCCTCTCATTGAAACAAGTGGCTTTGTCATCTTTAGGTGGAGCAGGGGATGATCCATCCGAGGTGGTAGCGAGGGGTAGTGAAACATCCATGGGGCCCAATGGTTGGAATCCCAACCCCACCTGAAAGGGGTTGTGGCTAGTTGAGATATGCAGGTCTTGATTGTAGATATGATGAAAGTAAGGAAGAATCTCATCCCATGTGTGGGGGTGCTTGGAATTGTACATTCATAGGATATGCATGATCATCCGATTGACAACCTCAGTTTGGCCAACCATCTAGGGGTGGAAGGAAGTGGATTTCATGAGCTTGGTGTCTAGCAGTGATCAGAGGCTCAACACAAATGTGTTGTGGAACCAACTATCCTGATATGAGACAATGGTTTATGGGATTCTAAAATGTACCAATACTTGTTCAAAGAAGAGCTTGGCAGTGGCCTCTGTTGTGATTCTCTTCTTACAAGAGGTCAAAATGTCCATCTTGGAAAATCAATCAACAACCACAAAAACATAATAATTTCCCTTCTTGGTGGACATAAGGCCCGACATGTAGTCCATTGACATGGATTCCCATAGCCTGTCAGGAGTAGGAAGAGGGGTGTACAAGCCCTATTTCTTAGTGGTCATTTTGGAAACAGTGCAGGCTGTGTAGGACTTGATATACTTGCCGACATCCTATCAAAGTTTCGGCCAGTAGAAATGTTTCTATAGCACTGCCACTTTATGTTCGATGCCAAAGTGTCCTGCCACTCGACTGTAGTGAGCTTCCAAAATAATCTTCGCACGCTCGCTTGATGGAATGAAGATATGGCCCAAACGGCACAACAAACCATTTTGAAGATGGAAATTAGTGACCACTAAGTTTTTGCCCAACATTTGGTAGGTGGTGGAGAAGTCAGGGTCTATCTCATAGAGGTGGGGCCATCTGGAGGTCTCGTGGCTACAAGAGTCTAGAACTGTGGTGAGTGTCACGACTGGAGGTCGGCTCAGACAATCAACAACTCAATTGGTACTTCCTTTTTTATACTTGATGTTGAGGTGGAACTGCTGCAAGTATGTGGACCACTTATGATGGAAGTCATTCTACAATTTTCCTTGGGTCTGCATGAACTGTAGTGGATTATGATCAATGTGGATGACTGTCTCCTTCCCAAGAATGTAATTTATCCACTAGTGGTAGGATTGCATAATGGAGTACATTTCTTTGTCATAATTAGGGTACTTACGGACATCATCTGATAGTGTCTCACTATGATATGCCACAGGGTGGCTGTGTGGAGGGATAACGATGCCCACAACATAGTTTGAAGCATTTGTCTCGATCTCAAAGAGATGTTGTAGGTTCGGTAATGAAATTACCATGGATGAGAAAAAGCGCTTCTTCAAATCATTGAAGGCTTGTTTTTGGGATAGGCCCCACACAAAAATTTCCTTACCACCACCCCTGGTTACTCGGTTGAGGGCCCATGCAATATGAGATAATCCCAACATGAACCTACGATAGAAATTTGCAAGGCCCAAGAAGCTCCGAAGCTTAGTGAGTGTGGTTGGGGTTGGCCAGTCACAGATGACCTAGATCTTGGTTGGATCCACATGCACACCATGCTGATCAACGATGTAGCCTAAATAATTGACCCTATCCATGCCGAAGAATCATTTTTCCAAGTTTTCATATAGTTGGTGTTGTCGCAGGGTGTGCAAAACCTATTGAATATGCTGCAAGTGTTCCACCCAAGTCTTGTTGTATATGAGGATGTCATCTAGATACACCTCTACAAAAGTTTTGGTGAAAGGTAGTAGGATATCGTCCATCATCCTCATGAAATTTGTTGGGGCATTTGTCAAACCAAAGGGCATGACCAACCATTCAAAAAGACCTTCTTTTGACTCAAAGGTGGTATTCCATACATATGTTTGTTCTATAGGGACATAGTGGTAGCCAGACTTCAGATCAATCTTACTGAAGTATTTTTCCCCCGTGAGTTGATCAAGGAGGTCATCAATTCAGGGAATCAGGTACCAGTTCCTTACTATGATTTTATTCAGGGCCTGGCAATCAATGCAGAGTCTCCAAGTCTCATCTTTTTTCTACACTAGCATGATTGGGATCCCACAAGGAGATGAGTTGGGAAGGATGTGCCCCTTTTGATAAGTTCTTGGATATTCCTCTTGATCTCCTCATTTTCTAACAGAGAGTAGCGGTATATTGGCCCATTGGGTAGCAGTGCGATGTGCGTCATATCGATGGGATGATTCACCTGGAAGTGCAGAGGTACCTCGATAGGTGAGGAGAACATACTTGAGTATTCTTCCAGTACCTTATCCACTTTCTTATGTTGTGTGTAGATATCGGTCGTGAAGGCCCTAGATGTGGCTATGATATTTCACTCACTCTGAGAGCGAATCACAAAGAAGACAAATTTCCCAGTATGAGAGATGAAATTCATGCATTGATTGGAAGAGATCAAGGAAATAACACTAGGTAGGGCTGCCTCAGGTATCCTGTACAATTTCTTGTTCAAAGTAATAATAACACTACGAGTCCTAGACTCATATATAGCATGACATTTCCATAAATAAGGTTGGCCCAAAAGAACATTACAAACTCTGAGAGGAGCAACATCACACAATACCTCATCTTTGAAGGGCTTGATGTTGTATGATAGTCGATACTGTTGGCTGACACGGAGATTGCTTCCTTAGCAGAGCCATCCAATGGTGTAGGGTTGCAGGTGTGGCGTTGTCGGCAGGGCAAGTCACTTGAATACTTCTATTGAGATGAGGTTCTTCTAGCTACTGTTATCAAATATGAAGTTTAGCAAAGTGCCTTTTACCCACATCTTTGAATGGAAAAGGTGCTCTCCTTCTTCTAGCTCGTCCGGTTCACTAGGATGGATCTTGGTGGTACCAATGGTGGAACTAGGTTTTGCATCAATGATCTATCTTCAAATTTTTGGTTTTGAATCAGAGTCAAAACCCGCATCTGATTCAGAGGCTTTCACTTCAGCCACCAACGACTGCTTTGAGCAGCAATCAATAGTGTTATGCCAAGGGATCTTATGGAAGTAGCACCACTTCCCGATATCTTTATTTGTGTTTTCGGTGTCATTATTTGCTTGCGGCCTTGACTGGTTTTCCTGCTACTATCCATATTTTCATTTTCCTTTGTTCTGTGGGTTGGGGTCGCCCTTTCCTAGATTTTTCTATAAGGGGTTCCCAGGCCCAAATTTTTGTGTCTTTTGTTTGAGCTTCTGCTCGATTTTGATGGCATATCAATAGGTCGTTCCCAAGGATGAGATGTTCAAAAATTCCATTTCGGCCTAGGTGTATATATGCATATCATTGCGATATCGGAGCACTAGATGTCACTCCAAATATTTGATAACCAACTTGGTGTGCAGGTTATAGAAGATATTTGTGAACTCTGGCACTGCTTGGTCTCTTTCTTTCCACAGTGTGGTCCACTTTGTATACAAGTCATCATAACTTCTGACAGGGTAGTATTGTTCCTTAATAGCATCCCTGTAGGATTCCTAGGTGGTTGCAATTGTAAATAATGAGGTTTCCTCTGTTTCCTTTTGCTCACAGAAAGTGTCCCACCAATATTTGACATGGGCACTGACTTTAAGGAGTGAAAAAGTAATCTTTTCTCTATCTGAAAGGTTATGGAAAGAAAAATACCCTTCTAGTAGATTCAACCAATTGTCTACAACATTTGTGTCTATTTGACCTTCAAATATAGGAATATCAAAGTTGATTTGTACCTTGAAGGGGATGACACCTCCACTCAAGGAAGATGTGTCACCTGTTAATATTCGTCGGAGGATTTGCGAAAAACTCTCCATCATCTCTTTCCTCTGCTGCTTTAGGGATTCCTCAAGAAATGTTTTGAAAGGATCTCATGATCTGTCGTCTTTATTTTCTTCTTCCATGAGGGGTCACTTGGGTGTGTGAGAGATTTTTTCCTCAAGAGAAACAAGCTTGAGACCCAATTCTTTGTACCCTGAACTTGTTGGGGACATGCATTAAGAACAAGGAGCAGACCACTCTGATACCGCTGATCCAAATTTTATGAGTAGAATGAAATGAATATAGATTATTAAAATATGTTTAACGTAGAATAATAGAGGTACAGTAAAATTGGTTTCTATTCAATAAGGAAATAAGCTAAAACTGTAAATGCAGTGGAAAACAAGCTTGCAAGAATGGTGGCGACTTATCTCTAAGAAGAGATGTGACAGTTGTGCTCATTCGCAAAAAGATGATTACAATGAGGCTCTAAAGGCCTTTTTACAATAAACATGAATTCCAAAACCCTATACATCAAAAAACCTAACCCTAGGAGATGAAGCACCAAAAGTCATGTGGGCCGCATTGGGGTAAGCTAGTACATCAACTTCTCGGGGTCGTAATTTTTGCATACGATCTTCGTTTTAGGCGCCTAATATCCCGTTGGAAAGGTCTATACAAGGAATACACATGTTCTCATCAGAATCTAACTCCATCTAAATTTTGAATGTGGCGAGCCCTAAAAACATTGTTTAGGGCCTCAAAACAACCCCATAAGTCAAGGACCCGAAAACTAGGAAACAAATTGCCAAACTACAAAACTACCAAAATGAACCAGTTGGAGTAGGTGGGAGGCCACCAAAATCCATATGGATCACATTGTCTCTCATTATTTTCATTCTTAGTCTCACATGGTTATACAGAAGGTATTGAATCTTTTCAAATATAGAGAGGAAATAGTCCGAGGACAAATTGGCATGGATGTTGACTTCAAGGTTTAATGAATATGATATTCCAAATTGCTTGAATGAAGATAATGCATGATGGGAAGAGAATACAATGATACATTCGGTTATGGTAAATGAGCAGACATAAAGAGGCTTTGGAGTAGTGGTAAAATAAATGGTTCTATTGGAAATGGTTTCAAAGTAGATGTGGACACATTGGAGTATATCATGCATAAGAACTAGAGATCATGTGTTGTTGTAGTAATTATGATTCCAATCTATTGGTTTATTAGTATATTCCTAAGGGGAGTCTAGGGGATTTTCTTCATGGTCCTAAGTATGGTGTTGAATGGTACACATGATATAAGATTTCACTTAGAGTGGCTCAAGGCCTGACATATCTTCATCATGATTATGTGCAATACACTGTTCACAAAGTCATGAAATCTTACAATATTTTGTTGGATAAGGATTATGGGGCTTATGTTGTGAATTTCTAGTGTTTCAAAATTTTTGTAGAGTTGTGGTAGGGGGGAAGATTATATGTCTATATTGTTTGGTCTTGTGGCTACATAAGTCCAAGATGGTAATATTGCATTCTATAAAATGATTCTTCATGGTGTTTGAATTCCCTTATAATCTCAACCTCATTTCATTTAGAATGATATTGTGATTTTATTTGATTTTGATTTTGAGTTGGTGAGATAGAGAGTTGAACCCTACCTTGCTTTCTTCAATAGGAGATGTTGGTCATGTGTTTCATCATTAGTTTTGAAAGACTTGATGCAAATGTTTTTCTACTTGTGCAAATTAAAAGAACTTTGAATGCTATACAAGCCTATAATAGAACTACCAATATTCAAGTCAACCAAAATATTGAGATTCATGGGATGATTGATCTTAGTTTTTTGGAAAAATGTATCGTATCTTACATTATTTCACTACTACATACAATATAAGAGTTTACATCTTAACATGCAAATAAATTGATCTCCCTATTTTGTATGTTCTAACCTCTAAACCAAGCCATCATTGATATGTTTTATAGTGATATGTTGGCCCTTAATGACACAATACACATTACACCTAGAATAATAAACAAACTTGCCTTCTCCAAATACATGGAAAATGATTGGGAGGCATAGAAGGGAGAAAATTTCCAATATCGTTGAGATATAAATAAGCAACATATTTAAAACTAAAGAACCATTAAGAACATGGCATTACCTGGTTCATAAATGAGGGACTTATATCCCACTAGCTTCACCAACATAGATACATTGTGGAATTTAAATATAATTCTCTGTAGTTTGTATCCACTACCAATTTAACTTTAAAACTAGTTTCACAGTTTATTTTCCTCTATAATTTCTCTAGCAATTAGAATCAAGTTCACTCTTTCAATGCTAAATTCACAATGCAATCAACAATACTTTTTAATGATTGTTTTTCTAATGTTTCTACATAAAAATTTAAGTCATTAATTATGCAAAATTCCATGGATTAGTATTGCTACAACTAACCAAAATAAATTCCCAAAGAAACAAATCCATGGGGGAAAGTTTCAGATGCATTCATAGTCTATATATGCTCGGTGTTAATGGCCAACGCCAATGGAAAATTCGATGAGACAAAAATATGTTGTTCATGGTTCCTTAACCTTTGTGTTAATTATTTCTTGGTTGTATTTCAATTAATCAACCAATGATTAATTCAATATATATTCAAGATGGGATTTCATGTGGTGTTAGCCCAAAAAACACCATATGCCTATGCTTAGAAAATGCCCAATTATGTATGCTCAGCACCCTGAATTAATCCAGGTGGACGTTGGTGGCCACCCACCTCTTCCAATGACTCAACATAGATCTCCATATTGGTAGTTTATTTTATCTATATTTTTTCAAGTCCTCAACATCTATGACCATTTTGAACCTTAAACGATGTTTTTTGGCCAATAAAGGGCCCGAGGTTTCCACAACATGTCTAATATTTCCAACAATTGTACACCAATTGTACTTCTTATTTAGATATTTCCAACGAGCTATTGTGCACCCCAAATGGAGATTTTATGCAAACATTGTGACCTCGATAAGTTGATGTATCAACTAGCCACCTTGGGGCCCACAATAATTTTGGTGCTTCATCTCCTAGGGTTAGGGTTTTGGATCTTTAGTGGTTTTTCCTCCTAGGATTCAGTAATTTTTGTTGAAATTCCATTTCAACCTCTTGTAATGTATTTTTAAAAATGATCATAGCAGACACCTTTCTCTTTATAGATAAGCTACTACCATTCTATATAGCTTGTATTACTTGAATTTCATAGTATTTTCCTATTTCATTTATTAATATTAATTGGTTCTGAGTGTATTATTGTGCTCCACACATTATTTTCGTGTGTGTGTTTCCATTCATACTCATTGCTTTCATTTTTTTCTCTATACATTCTAGATCAGTGGTATTAGAGAAATATTTTCTTTATTGTTTCTCAATGCATGCCCCCAATGAGGTCAAGGTATAGAGAGTTGGGTCTCACATTAATTTTTCTTGGGGAATACCAATGTCACTAACCCAAGTGGCCTCCCACGGCGGATGAAAAGTGATATGACAAAGGAGGAGATGATGGAAAAATTTTCCCAAATATTTTGATGACTACAAAAACAATTGAGACATCTTAAAAAAGAAACCATTTCATGGGTGTGACACCATTCGAGGTACAAGTTAAATTTTATATTCTTTATTTGAAGGAAATATAGATGTATATTCTTTGGAGAAATGGTTAAATTTGTTAGAGTTTTATTAGTCTGCTAAAAAAACTTTAGATATCGAAAATATCACTTTTTCACTCTTTAAGGCCCTTCCCCATGTCAAATATTGGTGGGAAAGTTACTAGGAGAGCCATGATGGAGATGTTTCTACAAAATTTAAGACATAACCCACTTGAGAATATTTTGTTGATGCCCTCAAGGAGGAATTTGACCCTGTTGGAGACTATGATGAACAATATTAGAGGTGAACAACTCTGTGTCAAGAGAGAGAGACTAAATAGTGCTAGAGTACACTAATATCTTCCATACATTTCACTCAAATATGGGTATTAGAGGCTCTAAGTGGAATTTCCTCACTGGGAGATGCCTATTTATATGTCATCAAAATCAAGCAAAAATTTAGACAGGGAGATAAGGAGTTTGGGTCTGTAAATCCACCATAATAGAAGCATGGTAAAGGTGGCCCCAAGTCATATATAAAAGGACATAGAAAATATATACAACCTCAATGCATCTTATCCAAGCCATAGTAAAAAAGAGTAACAATAATTTGAAGGACATTGAAAAGTGGTGCGATTTCCACAAAAAACCCTAGCACAAAACTGAAGAATTTCACTCGAAACATTCATTATTGGTCAATATTAAATAAAAAGAATTAGACTATGGAGCAGACTCTAATTGAGATATGGATAAAGGAAAGTGTATCATTGATGTAGAACCCAATGGTACTATTTCAATTACAAATATCCAACCAAAAGAGTCAAAGCAACCCGAGGAGGGGGAGAGATTCTTCCATTCACAGAGGTGGGTGAAGAGTACTCCAATGCATTTCATTTTTGACAACAATATCCAAAAGAATGTAATATCAATCGAGGTTATCAAGATATTAAATTTGTCTATATTTCCACATCCCCAACCATACACCATCGATTAGTTGAGCCAAGTACGAGACCTCCACATCAGCCAACATTGTCACATGTCCTATGGTATCAAGCCTTTCGAAGATGAGGTACGTTGTGATGTTTTCCCACTTTAAGTTTGTGATATTATTTTAGGACAACCCTATATGTGTAAACATCATGCTATTTATGAGTGCAATCCTTACAATTTCATTGTTAATTTGGGAGGCCAACTCTACAGAGTACTAGAGGCAATGATGAATACTACAGTTTCCTTGATCTAAGAAAAGCATCGCTAAACGGTAATATCTTAGACTATTTTTTTCTCTTCCTAGTTAGATTGAAAGGTGAATGGAAGGTCATTGCAACTACCACCACCTTAGCATGGGGTCTCTCTACACAATAGAAGCAGGTGGACAAGATTTTAAAGGAATACATAGATATCTTCACTTCACATGTGGGGGTGCCTCTGCACTACCAAGTCAAACATTATATTGACTTGATACCTAATGATCCTTTACCTAATGGACTAATACATAGATGCTCTCTTTTGGAGAATGAGGAAATAAAATGTCAAATTCATGAGCTCATATAAAAGGGACACATTTGACCAAACTATGTTATAGCCTTAATTTCCACCCTATAGGCCAAAGAGGAAGCCATCAGAAGATAGAATCCATTATACATATTTTTCCAAAGTTTTTACCATTTTGGGATCATTTTTGGTGGCCCTCGCGTGACACATAGTAGAAAACAAGAGAGGCCATCACTCAACACTAGTGGATAAACAAGTGAGGCACCGTCAAACTTCTAGAATCGAGGAGTTACGAGGTGATATAAAAGGAATGAGTTGGATCGTCATGGAAAAGACCTAGGAAATCACATCATTCAAGTCTCTAGTGGCCTATAGAAGATCTAGAAGCCTCTCCCAAGCCTCCTCCAAGAGATATATAACAAAGTAAATCCTTTGGAAAAGGGGGAGGAAGAAGTCAATGGTAATGTTATGTTTTCCAACTGCAGAGGTATCCATCATCACAGCTAGAAGTCAGTGACCTGGCCTAACCAAGAAGATGCAAGGAGAGGCAAGGAGAGGCAAGGAGAAAGGAGACTAAAGAAGCTTGCATCATCACTTGAGGTATGTTTTGATGTAATGTTCTTGTGTTCCATTAATAGATCATTTGGTTTTTCCCTTGAATGTTTTTCTTTGATACATAAATATTCATATATGATCTCGTATACTATAGATCAGGGAATATCCAAGCTAGATATAACATTCTAACACTAGGAAGAAGTGTAGACTGGTATTGTTTTGTCTTTGGTGTGCAAGAAGTAGGTTTTAGAAGTTGGATCTGGAACTTCATGACTATAATATCTAGGATACGCTAAAGACAACCTTCATGAAAATTTATGTCATTATCCCATCTCTTTGTGTTGTGATCTTATTGCTTGTTTCTAAGAGAACCACAAGAAATATAGCCCATTCCTATAAAGGATTGCTAGGCCAATCCTAGGGAGATATTACTAATTATTCAGTGAGATCCATGTGAGAAAAAATCCCATAACATATCGGTGAACATATTGGGAAATCAATCTTCTCTAATAGAGTATATTTTCCTACCTCTTCCTCTGTTTTGTGATTTGCATTTTATTGGCTCCCATTCAGTGATTCAGAGCTCAGATCCAACCATTTTGAGAGATATGATCCAAATTTGGAATATCTGGAACAAATCCCCTTTTCCTCAAAAATAAAATTTGTGGAGGCCTCGCTTGTTTCACTGCATGTGTCTAGTGAGGCACCCTCTCTTGTTGACAAGCATGTGTCGCGTGAGGCCTTGTAAAAATTGTAATTTTGCAGTGTAAAACCTAGGGTTTTTAGATTATGACCTCCTTTGAGTGTGTGGGATTCTACAATAGTATGTTTGGGTCTGTTTTTACCTATGTTTTAGAGTGTGACTATCACATAGATCATTTTTCAAGTTTCCCTTGAAAGCACTTTTGTGGATTGTTTGTGATTTATTGGATAGTTTCTCTTGTCTTTTGATATTTGTAGTGAAGTTGGGATGAGAATCCAACATATTTGAAGATATCTAGCTATTTGTGTCATTGGTTGTGTTTTTACCCTTCTATTACCTTTGTTCATCATTAGATCTACCCTCCTAGGAAATTCTTTGGGTTTGATCCCTATGTTGGAATGTGGTTCAATACTAAGAGGGGGGTGTGAATCAATATAGATAACTTTTAACAATTTTAAATTTATTTATTAACTTTATTTTTTTTTTGTAAATAAGTATAATATATTAAGTGCCTCTCAGAGCAGAAAACATGTGGCCAGATACAAAATATTCAAGCTGAAAGAAGGACTGCCCCAACAGAGGGGAAACCAGTCCATGTTCCAGAGTCTCCATAGTGTTCAAAGCTGCTATTGTTTTTGAAAACATAAGATTCAAATCTAGATAGTCCACTAAAACTATAGAAAGGTTGACAAAAAGACACCTGTGACTCTGCAAATTGACTGACATGCTAGACACCTGGAGAGTAATTGGGCACCTTGGACTGGATATCTTCTGGCCGGGGCTTCTCCTCAATGGAAGTGACCTGGTCAGCCCAATTCTGGTCGCCCTCCCTGTCGTCCGCTGGATTATCGCCATTGCTGCCGGAGTCTGCGCCTGTCTCTGTTTCCTTCTTCTCGTCTGTAGCTGTCTCCTCGGACGCATTCTGTTCCTGCATTGGAGAGTCTATATCTTGTTTAGGAGAAAGGGAGTCCCGCAGTGAGGTGAGTGTACTGAGGAGGAGGTCAACCTTGCCATCTGTTTCCTGGAGGCGGAAAATGAGGTCGTCCACACCTTGGCGTATATCAAAAACCAAATCAGAAAGTGTCACTAGGTTGTCATTCAACTGCGCAGAGGTGGGAGAGTCATAGTGAGACACCGGAGGGGGGGGGATGACGGTTCAAGGCACCAACACCCTCGAGGTAGAGTGCTCAGGTATCGCGCGAGGAGAGGTAAAAGAGGGATGGTCAGAAAGACTCTGCGAAGAGGAGCTCAAGGAAGACGAATCATGGCGAGAGGTGGATGGACGTCGAGGCTTCCAGGCCAAGCCTCGCCTCGGCTGGAGGGTTAGGAACCGAGTCACCTTGACAACTTTGTGTGTGTTAAGTATTTCAATAGTATTGTGTGTGATTATTATATTGTGTTTTGTGATTTCCTATTATTCAATGTGCAGA
>JZKD02S2390816.1:678181-712045 GCA_000966675.3 Picea glauca | reverse complement strand
ATCTTCTTCGATGAGTCAAGATGGGAGATGTAGGGTATCAAGTGGTATTTTATGGAATCCACTATGATATTCATGGCATTGATGTCAACGTCTTTGAATTTCTCCATAGCTGCAAAATTCTGTGGTTCCTTCTCTTCTCCTTCTTTGAACTCTGGCTTCACAATCTTTCCTTTCACAATGTCCAACACTTTATTCTTTGCAAGGATGAGGTCAATCCTTGTCTTCCATGCTCTGAAGTTGGAGGCCCCTTCTATCTTGTTCTCAAACTTCATAGAGTTTGTCATGGCTTGCTTGACTTGGTCAAACCCTATATTTGATCAGAAATCCAAACTTCACGTCTTAGCTTTCTTATTGTACCAGGAGATGAATTGGGCTATGGCACACTGATCTATCTGGAGATTAGGTCAATATCGTCACTTAAGGTGCCTCAACAAGAAGTTTAGGGTTTCTACAACTGCTACTATTGGTAACCCTAACTGCAGTGCTTTTGGAAGCTGCTCTTGCTAGTAACCCTAGCGACAGTTCCTCAACGAGCTCAATATCTAGTGGCTATGTTTCCTTCCAGCATTTTAGGCTGACTGAAGGGGTGTGGGCCCATAACCTGTTAGAATATAAAGAGTTGTGTGCTTGTTTTACCATGACGATATCCTCGTCTCCTAACCACAGGCCGAAGCTGTTAGAATATAAAGAGTTGTGTGCTCGTTTTACCATGACGATATCCTTGTCTCCCAACCACAGGACGAAGCCTCCCTCCAAGCACCTTAACCTTGACCTGAGAATTCCTCTGGAAGCAAACCCTAGGCTAGATAGCCAAACAAAGAGCAGCGCATCTCTCCACAAGGATAGCGCATCGCAAAAAGCTAATCAGATAGTCCAAACCCTATCCAAGAGATATCCAATCCAAATACTAAAATTTTTTGTTGCTGCAGCTGCACCTGCAACCCTCCTCCAAACCTGTGCACCAGCTACACCTGCAGTGCGTACCAACTGGGAAAACTGCAGTCCTGAGATGTGTCAAATGAGAAACTGGCGCCCTGTATTTATAGTAATCCTGCCAGTTTACTGGGTCCGACTTCTCCTTCTGGGTAGGTGTTTGTTCAGTATATTATTATTAATTCTGGCCAACTTCTTCTCTTGGAGGCTAATAGCCTAATATAAATTATATTCTTGATCCGACAAGGCTTCTAGGGTTATTAGTCAATTCATTAGGGTTTCTCTTGCTTCCCGGAGTCTTCTATTCTCGTCAGGTTCACATGTAGAGGTAAATACCTCCCGCAGCTACCATAATATTAACACGACCAACATTAATTCACAACTTCAACCTTCGACACTATTGTTTTTCTTCATATGAGATATAATCAATATATTATTACAACGATGAGTGTTCCATATATAGGTAACATATGGTGACCATCCATGAAAGGATGCGTACCTAGAATAATCAATAACTATTTATTATTATCATTTACTTATTATATATGATATTTAATAATCAATAATTATATTATTAATTATTATTCTAAGAGAATTTTTTCTTGATGTTGTCCAAATAACAACACTCCCTCTAAAAGAGGGAGACATTATGCATCATGTCAAGCTTGTCTTTGAAGTATACAAACTTTACCCTAGACTCATGAAACTTGTCTATCAGTCTTGGGAGACATCTCTCTCCCACCTGAACTAAGGAGAAACTCTTTCTGCAGCTCTCCCTCTGAGCCAATTAACTCTCTCTAATATCAGGCTCACTTTGGGTCTGCATGTAATAACATATAGCATCTTGAGTCTTTATTATTCCTTGTCAAATAAAAATGACTAGGAAAAATACCACATCGGGATCATTCACCACAGGTACACACCTATGAGTGAATGTCGACATGATGCTAAATGACACGTGGAAATCACTTCAAGCACCTCGAGTCCATATTATTCCTTGTCATGATCAAGGAAGGACTATGTCTGGGCCCATTTACTACAAGTGCACCTTTATGATAAATGTATCTAATCTCCCTTGGTATGTAGCCCAATCTAGGAGAAGGTTTCCTGATGTTGAAACATCAATACTCCCTCTTATCTAGGGATGTATCTTTCCATAGTAGTACACAACTACTATCGAGATACACACAGTCTCCACCAGTGGTACACAACCACCATAGTAGCAAAATGTTTGTCACACATGGCACTCCCATGTGGACTTCTAGAGGCTAGTCCCTCTAGGAACACTTAGGGTCAACTCCCCATAGTGTGTGATGTCAAGGTCAAATCCCTTCACATGTCCTCATGTTCTCTCCACAAGGGACATTGGGCTATAATCCCAAATGCACTTATCCCTTCTCAGATAAGTGTCCCACTTATCCCTTATTGGATAAGTGTCCTCACAAATCAACTCAACTCAATTCACAAAGGAGTACGATCTGGAGAATTTTGTCACACATGGCACTCCCATGTGGACTTCTAGAAGCTACACCCTATAGAAACATTAGGGTCAACTCCCATAGTGTGTGAGATCAAGGGTCAACTCCCTTGACTTGTCCTCATGTGCTCTCCACATGGGACGTTTAGCTATAATCCCAAATGCACTTATCCCTTCTTGAATAAGTTTCCTCATAGATCAACTCAACTCAATTCACAGAGGAGTATGATATGGAGAATATTTGTCACACATGGCACTCCCATGTGGAATTCTAGAGGCTACACCCTCTATAAACACTAGGGTCAACTCCCATAGTGTGTGATGTCAAGGCTCAACTCCCTTGACATATCCTCATGTGCTCTCCACAAGGGACATTGGTCTATAATCCCAAACACACTTATCCCTTCTCAAATAAGTTTCATTACAAATCAACTCAACTTAGTCACAGTGGAGTATGATCTGGAGAATGTCTCAGGAAGCTGCAAACATCAATACTCCCTCTCAGCGAGGGATGCATTCTCTGCCATGCCAATTCTGTAAAGGAAGTACTTGAACTTTGTCCTAGTTTGGTAAGAACATCAGTAACTTACTCATCTGTAGAAAGGTACAACACTAGTACTTCCTTCCTCTGCACCATGTCTTGGATGTAATGGTACTTGATCTCAACGTGGTTTGATTTTTCATGAAACACTAGATTCTCTGATATCTTCATGCAACTTTGGTTACCATAATTAATAATGGTGGAATCCAGCACATGTTCAGATAAATATGCAAGGATAGTGCGAAGGCACACTACTTCATAGATTGACATAATTAATGCAATGTACTTTGCTTCTGTTGTGCTCAAAGCCACATAAGTATGCTTCCTGCTACACTAGGAAACCATGGAAGATCCCAAAGTGAAGAAACACCTGAAGGTTCTCTTTTTGTCCACTGTTGATGCAAACCCCCTACCTATGGTAGGGTCCACTGACCTCCTAGTCACTAGATCATTGAAATATATGAACTGAATTAGCTCTTCTATTCCCTATTGGAATCCCACGCACAAATCCACAGGTCCCTTTTATGAAACTCACCCTGTGTGACTAAGCACCAAGCACGAGCCTCACCTCCATGTGACCATGTGCTATGACTGCATGCCTACACAAAGGTGTATCATGATTCTGTGTGTCGGGACTTTGAGTCAATCCAACTCTCTTCCCTTTGAACTCTTGGGTCCCGAAATGCTGATGACCATTTATCCCAAATCAACGGTCCCGATTCTTCCCACGATCAACAGTCCTAATCGCGTCGTGATTTTGCATATCGCGACTTCCGGGTGGCTATTTCCTCCACACTCCCGATTCCTGAAATGTCGAAATTATCTCTGGACAATCAATGGTCCAGGCCTCTCCTTAATCGATGACTGTGATATTTTCATGATTTTTTGTTTCACGAGTTCTTGCAATTTTTTACTTTGCCTTCTCTGGTGTGTGAGTCAGTGAAATGTTGATCTCTCTCCATGCATCCCTTCCGATTGATGGTTTCGATGATGTCAGGATTTTGTGATTTTACCAAACCCTCTCTCCTATGCAACTCCAAAGGAATAAACCTTGTGCACTTCCTTCGGACTCAACGACTATTGGTCCACTCACTTCTAGTGATATGAAGATTGTCGATGCTCTTCCCTATGATCCAACGATCATGGTCATTCTCCCTCCTAAGCTTCTGATATCTCTCCACCTGGAAGATTTATCTTCTTTCAAAGGTTCCAAACCTTTGGTCTCCTAACGAATCTGTCTCTGGGACCTCGTCAACACTAGTGAAAAGTGTTATCTCTTCTGAGATTCTATCCTTAAAGGATTATGATCTCCCATGCACACCTTGTGTTCTCTGGATTTTGAATAACTCAGTTCAAAGGATTTTCTTGAAAAGAAAATGCTTCTTGCCCGCCTGACATTCTTCTGCTCTGGTTCTTCGAAGTTTGTTGGCTTCTTGACGACGTGCACAACTTGCACTTGGTTGGATTTTCTCTAATTCTCTTTGAACTTCTTTGAGTCAATCCAAGACTTAGTTGACACACTCTTTGCATTCGAGATGCACACCTTACATACAAGTATCAGAAGAGAAACGATTGAAACTCAATCAAGTTCATCATGAACTCATACAGTCTATCTCTTGAACAATCATACATGAACGAAATAAACTAAAGCATACACATAGAAATCAACATTCATTCAATCCACATGAAATGAACATAGTCCAAGGATTTGGGACAATTTCTGTCTGTTCTTATTCATTCAAGAAAACAAGTCACATAGTGTTTCTGCTACTCTACTATGCTCTACTGATCCCTCTTTCGATACTCATCCATCCTGATCTATTTCAATGCAACAATGAACTATCTAAGGACCACTCCATGAGCTCCCTCATCCTTTTCTAAAGTCTATCATTTCAAATTCAAATCTATTACCTATTCTGTCCTATTTTAATAACTACTAGTTATTGCTAGATAGAGTAGACACTCCATATCTGTAGTTTCTTACAGTCCTTCAAGACTTTACAAACAAGTTACATTTTAAAAATTGTTGTTTACAAAATATCTCAAAAACCAATTAATTTATAAGTTAAATGCTTGATTTTAAATTCTGTCATTGTTGAGGTGTCATTTGTTTTCCTCCACATGTGCGTTGTTGACTTTGAAGGTGATGCTCCTTCATCATACTCCTCTAGTTAAAAAATTTCATGGACTCATGTCCATGAGCTCCTACACTGTCTTTCCATGCTTCAAAATATTAGGTTCTATGACCCAAATTGCATCTTCCATTGGATGATCCTTCCACTTCACTAAGTATTCAGGATATGTCTTCCTCCTAGTTTTATTTCCATTCCTCTATTCAATGATTTTTTCCATCTAAGGTTTTTCTACTGTGGGAAATTTCTCTTCCCACTGAATTTATTTTTGATCATTTGATTCTCCTACTTCATATCTCCTTTAAGGATACAAGTCTGCAACATTGAATATCAACGATATCCCAACATTGTCTGGAAACTCAATATCATAAGCATTGGCTGTGAATTTTCTGAGAATCATGCATGGTCCTATCTTTTTCATATTTAGTTTGTTATACAAATGAGCTAAAACTTCATCTCTAAATTCAAATTGAGCTTCTCTTCTCTTTTGATCAACTATGCTCTTGTATTTCTGACTATTGTCCTGTTGCTTCTCCCTAACTCTGGCATGGAGTTTCTGCATTTATGTCACAAAATCCTCTGATCCAACACTTCTAAACTCATATTGATTCAAATATATCAATTCTATAATCCCTCTTGGCTATATACCATACACAATTTCAAATGGACTTTTTCCTGTGCTCCTGGTCACTGAATTTTTGAATGCAAATTCTGCTTGTGCCAGAATCTGATCCCATTGTCGACCTTGCTCAATGACTAAACTTCTCAATAAGTTTCCCAACTCCAGTTTACTACTTCAGTCTATCCATATGTCTGAGGGTGATATGCTGAACTAAAGGATAAGTTTTTCCCCAACCTCTTCCATAGAGTCCTCCAAAAGTGTCCTACAAATTTGGTGTCCCTATATGAAACTATGCTCCTCGACAATCCATGTAGTCTCACTACTTCTCTGAAAATAAAATTGGTGACATGCATAGCATCGCTTGTCTTCTAGCATGGTATAAAATGTGCCTTTCTTGAGAATTTGTCTACCACAACAAATAAGGAATCGCTCTCTTTTTGAGTTCTAGGCAATCCCAAAACCAAATCCATATTGATTGCATCCCATGGCCTTTCTGGAATTGGTAATGGTTGATAAAAACCAGTGTTTTGTTGTCTTCCTTTTGCATACTAACAAATTCTCCATTTTCTCACAAACTTCTTCACTTCTATTCTCATGCTTGGCCAATAATACGAATTGCTCGGCTGTGCAAATGTCTTATTGTGACCAAAGTTTCCAGCTAAACCTCCACTCAGTTTCTCTTTTAGTAGGTTGTCTCTCATTGAGCATTTCAGAATGCATAATTGGCTCCCTTTGAATAGTAATCCATCCTGGATCAAATATTCAGTCCATGGGCTTCTGTCTCCCAACAAAGGATTCTTGCATGCCTCGTAAGCCTCTTTGAAATTTGCATCTTCTTTATACATCTCCTTTAGGTGTTCAAACCCCAAGGTGTCCACTTGGAATTCCTATACAATCAAACTCCTTCTTCTCAAAGCATCTGCAACTTTGTTAGAAGTTCCAACAATGCATTTAATAACAAAAGTAAAATTCTGCATAAATTCTACCCATTTTGCATGTTTCTGATTCAACTTTTCTTGCCTAGTAATAAATTGAAAAGCTTTATTATCACTGCACAAGACAAATTATTTAGGAATTAGATAATCTCTCCATTTTTTCAAAGCTTGAATCACTACATAAAATTCCTTGTCATACGTGGAATACTTTTGTTTGGCGTCATTCAGTTCCTCACTGAAATGAGCAACTGGCCTATTGTCTTGGCTCAAGACTACTCCAATAGCTAATCCACTTGCATCGCATCTCACCTGAAATGTTTTTCCAAACTCTGGTAAGACTAGAGTTGGCTGCTTTGTGATCTTCTCTTTCAATACTTTGAAATGTTTCTCATCTTCCTCTATCCAACTGAAGGAATTTTGTTTCTTCTTCACAATTTCCAGCATGGGTGCACATATGCCACTGAAATTTCTAATAAATTTCCTATAAATTTCGCTAATCCATGAAAACTTCTTACCTCAAATATGTTGCTCGATGATGACCATTCTCTGATCACTCTCACTTTTTCTAGGTCCATATTCAATTAATTTGAAAATATTATGAAACCCAAATATATGAGCTCCTTCTTCATAAAAGAACTCTTCTTCATATTTATTAGCGATTTCTCTTGCTACAACCTTTCCATCACCGATGTCAAATGTCTTAAGTGTTCTTCCTTTGTCTTGCTAAAGATTAGTATGTCATCCAGATATACTATGACAAATTTTCCTATGAAGTCTTTCAACATTTTGTTCATTAACCTCATAAATGTGCTTGGTTCATTTGTCAACCCAAATGGCATAACCAACCATTCAAACAATCCTTCATTTGTTTTGAATGTTGTTTTCCATTCATCTCCTTCTCTTATTCGTATTTGATGATATCCTCTCTTCAAGTCTATCTTGGAAAAATAGCTTGCTCCACTCAAACAATCCATTAAATCATCCATCCTTGGTAAAGGGAATTTGTATCTAATGGTTATCTTTTGGATGGCTTGGGAATCTGTACACATTCTCCATCCTCCATCTTTCTTTGGACTTAATATAGTCAGTACTGCACATGGGATTAGGCTTTCTCTGACTAACCCCTTATCCAACAACTCCTGGACTTGATTTTTGACCTCATTTTCTCTAGGTGTCAACTTATAAGCTTCTTTGTTTGGTAAACTAGCTCCTAGAATATGGTCAATATGATGGCTTATGCTCCTGATAGGTGACAATGTGTGTGGTAACTCATCCACGACTATATCAGCAAAGTTTTCTAACAATTCCTAGATTTCTATAGGCAAGTCTTCTACAGAAGTATTCATAAGGATAACTCTAGGCTTCCTCACTACAACAAACTTCATGTCCTTCTCCTTCTTGACTTCTCTTAAGATCTCCTTCCCACTCATGAGAAGTATGCTTGAACTAGCTTCTCTCTTTTTCTCTTTGTATTCTATGGGTAACAACATATGTGTTCTACCATTCTTTTCTAAGGTATAGGTATTCTTCCTTCCGTCATGAATAACTTTTCAGTCATACTTCCATGGCCTCCCCAATAAAATATGACATACATCTATAGGAATTACGTCACATGATATTTCATCCCTATAACCTCCTATTTTAAATTCAACTTGGCATTATTGGCTTACCATTACTTGATTTCCTTTATACAACCATGATACCTTGTATGGTTTTGGATGTGCAGTTGTCTTCAGCTCCAACTTTTCCACCATCTCTATGGATACTAGATTTTCAGTGCTCCCACTATCTATGATCACCTTGCAAACTTTGTCTTTCGACTTGCAAGTAGTTCTGAACAAGCTTGTTCATTGAACTGGTTCCTCTGGTTCCTTTTCTAGTTTAATAATAATTTTCCTCATCATGAGGTTTCTTCCTCCTTCTGTTGCTTCTGCTTCCACATGCTTTTGTGCTTGAACAATGTGTGCTTCTCCTTCTTCTTCTCTCTTTATGTCAAGACATTCCCAAGATTTATGTCCTTCTTTTCCATAGGTATAGCATTTAACTACACCTCCTATGGCTCTTCCTCTTCCTCTTCCCATGGAAAAAGAACCTCTTCCTTCGTATTTTCCTTCTTTATAACTTCCACCCTTCTCATGGTGACTATGCTATTTGTCAGCTTCAGGCTTTGACTTTTGGAACTTTTCTCTAGTGGTTCCCTTACCTCTGCCTGGATTTCCTCCTCTGCTTCGTTGGCTTTGCTTCCTAGCCAATTTTTCTTCTGCTTTCAAGGCTTCTTGATAAGCATCCTCAAATTTACTAACTGATATCATGCTGATATCCTCTTGGATTTCATATCTCAGCCCATTGACATATTTATCTATGTTTTCATCATCATTTTCTTTCTGTCTAGCCCTGATGTTTAGTCGGTAAAATTCTTCAGTGTACTCCTTCACTGATAAACCCTTCTGTTTCATGTTCTCCAATCTTCTGTAAATATTGATTTGGTAATCCTTCGGGATAAATTTTTCTTTCATCTTAGCTACCATCCTATCTCATCTTTTAATCTTTTTCTTACCGTTTCTCCTATGTTCGGCTTGCAGTTCATCCCACCATAACGATGCATGGCCTTTCAGTCTTGTCACTGCATGCTTCACCATCTTTTCTTCTTCGATATCTTCGTAATCGAAGTATTTTTCCATAACACGTACCCAATCTAAGAATTATTCAACTTCTAAATTTCCTTCATACATAGGTACCTCTATTCTTTCTCTAGCTCCTATCTTTGAAACGACTTTTATTAAGCGATCTTGTGCAACATATTCTACATCATGTGCTTCACCTTCTACTTCTTCTCTCTCAGCTTCACTGATATCACCGACATATGGTGCTCTTCTCTGTGTTGTTTCCATGGAATCCAATCTCATTTGGAATCGCCTCATTTCTTCTTCTATTTCTGCATTCGCTTTGTGCCTTCTGGGTGGCATGATTTCAACTGTGTCGCCTATAAACATAAATTGAAAATTTATTTCATACCACAAATGATATCAACTTTCTTCTTTCTCTTTTTGTCTGCTATCTACAAACAATATTAATCTAGGATATTATACCACATGATGCAGACCCCCTACCTTGGTAGGGTCTGTTGACCTCCTGGTCATTGGATCGTTCAAATCTACACGTTGAATTATCTCTTCGATTCCCTACTGGAATCCCATGAACAAATACACAGATCCCTTTTATGAAACACGCCCTGCGCAACTAAGCACCAAGCACGAGCCTCACCTCCACATGATCACATGTTGTGATTGTACGCCTACATAAAGGCATGTCACGATACCGCCTGTCGGTACTTTAAGTCAATTTGACTCTCCTCCCTTCGAACTCTTGGGTCCCGAAACGTTGATTACTGTTTATGCCAGATCAACGGTCATGATTCTTCCCATGATTAACGGTCCTGATCATGTTAGGATTTCTCTTATTGCAACTTTCGGGTGGTTGTTTCCTCCTTACTCCCGATTCTCGAAATGTCAAAATTATCCCTAGACAATCAACAGTCCAGGCCTCTCCTTAATCGACGATTGCGATCTTTGCACGATTTCACGTTTCACAAGTTATTACAAGTCTGTCCTTTGCCTTCTCTGGTGTGCGAGTCAGCGAAATGTTGATCTCTCGCCATGCATCCCTTCTGATGGATGGTTCCAATGATGTCGAGATTTTGTGATTTCGTAAAACCCTCTCTCCTATGCAACTCCAAAGGACTAAACCTTGTGCACTTTCTCTCGACCCAATGACTATTAGTCCATGCGCTTCCACTGATCTGATGACTGTCGATCTTCTTCCCTACGATCCAACTATCATGGGCGTTCTCCCTTCTAAGCTTCTAATATCTCTCCATCTGGGAGATTTATCCACTTTCAAAGGTTCCAAACCTTTGGTCTCCCAACGAATATGTATCTGGGACCTTGTCAACACTAGTGAAATTTTTTATCTCTTCTAATCTTCTATCCTTGAAAGGATTCTGATCTCCCACACACACCTTATGTTCTCAGGATTTTGAATAAATCAGTTCAAAGGATTTTCTTGAAAATAAAATACTTTTCGCCCGCCTAGCGTTCTTCTACTCTGGTTCTTCGAAGCTTGTTGGCTTCTTGATGTCGTGCACACCTTGCACTTGATCATAGTTTCTCTGATTCTCTTTGAACTTATTTGAGTCAATCCAAGACTCAGTCAACGCACTCTTTGCATTCGATATGCACAACTTGCATACAAGTATCAGAAGAGAAATGATTGAAACTCAATCAGGTTCGTCACAAAATCATACAGTCTATCTCTCGAACAATCATACGTGAACAAAATAAACTAAAGAATACACACAAAAATCAACATTCATTCAATCCACATGAAATGAACATAGTCCAAGGATTTGGGACAATTTCTGTTTTCTCTTATTCCTTCGTGAAAACAAGTTACATAGTGTTTCTGCTACTCTACTCTTCTCTATTAATCCCTCTTTCGATACTCATCCATCTTGATCTATTACAATGAAACAATGAACTATCTAAGGACCGCTCCATGATCTCCCTTGTCTTATTTTGATGTCTATCATTTCAAATTCAAAGCTATTACCTACTCTGTCCTATTTTAATAACTACTAATTATTTCCAGATAGAGTCGACACTCCATATCTGTAGTTTCTTACAGTCCTTCAAGACTTTACAAACAAGTTACATTTTAAAAATTGTTTTTTACAAAATATCTCAACAACCAATTAAATTCTAAGTTAAATGCTTGATTTGAAATTCTTTCATTATTGAAGTGTCATTCGTTTGCCTCCACGTGTGCACTGTTGACTTTGAAGGCGATGCTCCTGCATCAACTGCACTCCCTGCCTAATAAGAGTCAATATATTCCTAACATATCATATCAATACTGGAATTATATGTCAAACCATGTCCAACTGTGCCTCATGGGTATCTCAACACATGCTTCGCAACAATATAGTGTATCTATCTCGGCTGACTCATAAACTGGCTAAGTTCACTCACTACATAGAAAATATTTGGTCTGGTGTTAACTAGATACATCAATGATCTAATCAGTTGTCTATACATATTCATATCAATTTCATCAGAATAAAAAAAAAGACACACTTAGTTTCTTCAGATTCGTCACCATTGGTGTAGCCACGAGCTTCAAGTTCAACATCCCAAACTTCTTCAATATCTCAACTATGTACTTCCCCTAACTCATGAAGATTTCATCAGTTCTCTACCACACCTTTAGTCCCAAGAAGTAGTGCATCATACCAAGGTCCTTCATCTCAAACTTAGAGGCCAATGCATACTTGCATTCAACAATAAGGCTCTATGTATCAGTGAGGAATAAATCATCAACGTAGAGGACCAAAATCAAGGACTCACCATTAAAAATATTGTATTATATGTTGGGATCGACAATACTTTTGTTGAAGCCCAAAAATCATCAGGTGTCCATCAATCCTCACATACCAAGCTCGAGGTGGTTTCTTGAGTCCATAAAAGTCCTTCTTCAACTTGCACACATGAGACTCCTTCTCATGTATCATGAAACCATCTGGCTACTCGATCTATACTTCTTCCTCAATCTCTCCATTGAGAAAGTTTGTATTTACATCCATATGATGTACTCTCCAACCCATGGACGTTGCAGGGGAAATAATCATCCAGATAGAAGTGTATTTCAAAACAAGAGAAAATGTCTCCTCATAATCTATTCCCTCCACCTGAGATAATCCTCTAGCAAAAAATATAATTTTGTGCCTCTCGATGCTCCTGTCAACTATGTGTTTGATCTTGTAGATCCATTTTGAAGTCACTACAGACTTCCCCTTAGGTCTTGGAACAATATCACACATCATTATTCATGATGGATTGATACTCCTCCATCATGACATCTCTCTATACTAGATGACTAGTTTCCTCCTCATAACAGGAAGGCTCAAAATTAATGATGTGGCTCATATATGTGGCATAACATGAATATCTCTGAGGTATCTTTCTCACTCGGAAGGTACCATGAGAGATACATATCCTTCTTTCTCCTTCATAGTCTGATGATTCCATGTAGGTATCTTTCGAACTACTATATTATCTCTGGGAACATCAACTGGAGCTATAGGATCAACAGGATCAATTGGATCAATTTGATCAATCTCCATTTGAGATCCTATATATATCTTTAAAGGATATCTCCTCCTCAAAGGTAACATCTTTTCTCACATCAATCTGTCTCTAACTCCCTAGTTAGAGACAGATTGATGTGAGAAAAGATGTTACCTTGTACTAGGGGTACAATGAGTCTTCTAAGACTCATTGTACCCCACAAATGTACCCTTTCTGCCTGAAGGGTCTATCTTTATCCTCTCTTTTTTTAGGTACATGAATGTATATTGGACACCCAAATATCCTGAAGTGTCCAACCTCAACCTTCACTTCGGTTAAGGCCTCCTCAGGCATCATGTTCTTCAAATTATTATGAGGACTTATGTTTTGAATATACAATGTAGTCATGGATTCCTTTTCCTAGAGAAACATAGGTAAATGTTGATCATGCTAAGTCATCTTGGACCATACTTGATATATAGAGGTTCCCTCATGAAACCAATGTCTCAAAAAGCTGAAAAACATCAACACTCCCTATGGATCTGGAGGTGACTCCTCATTTGTCTCTTCTCCCTTTGACACTAAAGGTAGCTATTCCTCCTTCTCTGGAGGTAACTCAATCTCTTCTCCCTATGTATGTAGTACTACCTCCCTCTCTGGGAATGCCTCTACATATACTGGAATTGTTTCCATGCCTACTTTCTCAACATATCATGGCTCGACTCATGTGCTGGGACTAATACACCTACTCCCTCTAAGTCTCATAATATTTTTTCCTCCTATACTGTATCTACCATAGTTTTGCTATAGTCAGTCTTGATTCGTTGTATCCATGATCATTGGAATTTTCTCTGCTATCTGGCATGGTCCTGTCCTGAGACATACATTTCTTCCTGTCTCTAAGCATCATGTATGGCAATGTCTCTCCTTGATATCATGTTGGAAGGTATTTCCCTCCATGTCTTCTTCCTGTGACCATAATTATGGATCCTTCTCAGAGCTATCACATGTGACCTTCCTGGAACAAGAAACAAGAAAAAAAAAGCATCTCCTAGATGAGATCAATTTATCTTGTGCACAAGTATATACAATGACCCTCCAAATAATATGTCTTCTACTATGAACAACACACATCCATCATATACTCGATGTCATATAGATACCAACACACATCCAACATATACTCCATGTCATATGGCTACCAACACACATCCATCATATACTCAATGTCATACAACTAACCATGTTGATTTTCTAGTGTTAAATTAAACAAGCACAATTTTCCACAAGTGGTAATTACTTCCAATGATATATGATATTACTTTAGTAAACACTAGAACATTAGTAAGTAACTCAAAAAATTTCAACTTCTTAGTCTCTTCCTTATATCACTTATCCCACGTGTGAGAGAGAAAAAATATGTGTGTCTATTGTTGTGTCTTTCAAGTGTCTTTTTATAGTAATATTAGATTGATCCAAAAAAGACACGTCTCTTTGAAAATTTTAATTTAAAATTAAGTTCAATTTTCTTTCTTATAAATAGTTAGAGAATACCTTCGTAACTAACCAAAGATTAATTTGGTTATAATACATTCACATAGCATTTGACTTTGTTAAATTGTTCCTCTATAATTCATGTGATTATTTGCATAAATATAGGTAGAAGTAAATATGCATTACATTCCTCATATTTAGGTAATTATACATTTTTACTAGAAATTACTGCCCACCATAATTTATGGAATTCTTTCTATAATTTAGGTAGGAGTAAAACAGTTGTGCTCATTTAACCATAGACAATATAGCAATATTTTCACCCAACCATAGGCCGAAGCCACCCCCAAGCACCTTAACCTTGACAGAGAGAAACAATTCCGAAGAAAAACCTACGTCCAAAATCCAATCAAGGTATCATACCACTCTCCAGAGCTAGCATACCAAGTAGAAAGTCCAAACCATAACCAAGAGAAAATCCAAGCCTAAAACCAAAAATACTAGTTGCAGCAACTGCAACTACTCTCCACACTTGCGCACTTACTAAATTTCTATAGTGCGAACTAAATTTCTGTAGTTGTGAGTTATGTGTGTACAAATGAGCTCTGGCATCCTATACTTATACTTCTCTTTCTTAGATTTCTGGGTCGACTTCTCTTTCTGGAGGCTAAAGACTCAATATTAATTATTTTCTTTAGTCGACTTGTCTTCTAGGGTTATGTTGGCACAGGGGCACACCCAGGGTTTAGCTCTAACAATGCACCAACAAACCCTAACTACTGGCCCTTTTGGAAACACCTGCGAAGCAGATGCAATCTCACCTGAAGTAGCAATAGGGGGTTGTAGGACACATGTGTCTACAACCAGAGGAAGTGCAAAGTGGACCCAGATCAATAATCAAACAACAACTAGCTATTATTCACCTCTCTCCAGCTCACCTCACAAGTTATATCTCATATATAACACAATAATGCAATAATAGTATATCAAACGATAAATAAAACAACATCAATCACACATAACACAAGATATACGTGGTTCAACCTCTCCCTATGGCTACATCCACAGAACTATGCTTTATGATATATTAAATGAAGGCATACAGTTCTATCTGCGCTCTTAGCTTGTAGATCTCTCTCTTCTCTCTTCTCAATCTTCCCTCCCTGCGCACCCAGCTGTAGGGTCGATCTTCGCACCCAACTGAAGATCTTACAATATGAGAATTCTCTCACTCAACAATTCTCTCTCACTCAGTACGCAATAGTATCAACAACAATGATTGACAACAACAAAAACGAACTCTATGAGAGAACCCTCCCCCTATCATCTAGATCTCTATTTATACATTACATTGACTCTCAGACAACCTTAGGTCGAAACCTAGTTGTCAAAACCCTAGATGCTAAAACCCTAGGTCCACTTGACTCGGATCTCCAGGGATTCTCCAGCCTGACTTTTCTTCCTTTTTCACGCAGTGCTCCAAATCACTCATTGTTCTCTTTTTCTGCTTGTTGATTTGTCCACGATCCATATCCTTTTTTGATATGTCTTTCTCGATATTCTCATCCAATGGCTCACTTTCCCATACTTCACTCCATCTTTTCTGCTTCTTTAACCCACTTCGACCCAATCTCAGTCACTGTGATTTCCATGTAGTTCGTAAATTTGTCTTTCTTCTTCCACGTTCTTCACTTTCTTCCTTAATCCATACCCAAGGGCCAACAATCCCCCAACACTCACTTGTGACTTGTCCCGAGTCATTGTCAAACTGAATTTTTTGTATCACTTTGACTGTAGACTGTGTAGAGCAACCTGTGCTTTCTGCTTTGTCCCTCCCTGTTGTGTGTAGCCTATCTTTTCTGTGTCTGGTACCTAGTTTTAACTACACCTGGTACCTAGACCCTTCTTCCTTTGCTTTACTGAGAGTTGCATGGAAGCTGGTTGTCATAATACAATTTCAACCAGCTCCCATTCACCAGACCTTCCTTCCATTCTCCATTCAATTTATTCAACTGTGCAACTCCTCCTTCTGTAACATAGGCGACCTCAAATGGCCCAAGCCAATGTGTTCTAAACTTCCCTAGATGTTTCATGATTTTTGTCATACAACAATACCAAATCTCCTTTCTTGAACACTTTCCTCTTGATGTTCCTATCATGGTAGGCCTTCTCTCGTTCCTTCTGTACCTGCTGATGAAATCCTACAATAAATTTGTCTTCTTCTAGTTCCACCAACTATGCAAGCCTCTCTTGAATAGTTCCAATATCATCCATATCTGTAAATGTTGCAATCCTTAAGATAGGAACCAAGTATTCCATAGGTACCACTACTTCCAAACCATAGACTAGCTTGAAGGGATTATGCATTATCAGCTTCTTGCAAGTCATTTGATATGCCCATAACATTGCTGGAACTCTTAGATCCCAATCATCTCTGTTTACACTGCAAATCTTCGTCAGTGTTGTCTCCAAGATCTTATTGAAATCTTCAACTGTACCATTCACCCGTGGGTGGTTAGGTGTGCTCTTCTTCTGATGAACTTCAAATTCCTGAGTCAAAGCTTTGATAGTCTTATTAATGAAATGCGTACCTTGATCACTCATGAGGATATTCGGGCATCCAAACCTGGTTATGATATCATCAAATATGAATCGTTTGTGTTGTTTCTTTCCCTGTGTAGTGTACTCCTGTGATTCCTTCATGTGATTCTATGAGGATCAATGGTCACTTTGTCTCCATAACACATCTCCTCAAGACTTCATCAAGTCCCATCTTGTATAGTTGTCCAACTATAAGTGAAAAAAGCACCAATTGTTTCTTCTGGATAATGGTATATTCACTAGGTTCCATTCTTGTAGATAGGAACTAGAATATCTCTATGAAGTGATCATCAACTCTTATGATGGCTAGAAATTGTGCATCAGGTAGTGTATCTTCCAAGCTGGTTGGCTCTTCCCCATGCTCTAACCTAGACAAGTGGTTAGGTCCCTTGTTCATTCTTCCTGGCTTGACCACAATTTCAAAATCATATTCCTGGAATAACAACAACCATCTGCATATTATTCCCCCCAACACTGGCTTGTTGACTAAGTATTTTAATGCAGAATGGTCAGTGAACATATTAAAATGTCCTCCCAATAAGTATTGTTGAAACTTCTGCAGTGCATACACCATATCTAATCCTTCTCTTTCAGTAGTGGTGTAATTTATCTTAGCTGTATATAGCTTCCTTCTAGCAAAGGCTAACGGGTGGTCAATATCTCCTGCTCCTGGTTGTGCTAACACTTATCCTAATGCAATGGATGAGGCATCAACATGCACATGGAATTCCTTACTCCAGTTTGGGAAAACCAATATGGGCGCAATAACCATTTTCTGTTTTAGTGTGTCGAAGCTTTGTTGTCATTCTTTTATCCATTGAAATGGACGATCTTTCTTTAGCAGCTTCTCCATGGGTGTTTTTATCTGTGCATATCCTTTGAAAAAATTCATGTAGTATCCAGTATGTCCCAGCACAGTGTGCAACTTTCTAACCAAAGTAGGGGGAGGTAGATCAACGATGATGGCGATTTTGGAAGGATCTACCAACAACCCTTGCTTGCATACAATATGTCCTAGCAAGACTCCAAAAGGTGACCTGAAAATGCACTTCTTCAGGTTTAGGGAAATATGACATTGCCTGCACTTATCCAACATTAGTCTTAATCATTCAATATGATTTTTCAATAAGCTAAAGACAGTCCAAACATCAAAATATGCTTCTAAAATTTTATGTAAAAATTCTTTGAATTCTTCGACCACCACCCTGGAAAAGATGGTTGGTGCATTCTTCAATCTGAAGGGCATCATAGTGTACTAGAAGGAACCCCATTCTATTGCAAATGTGGTCTTATGTCGATCTTCCTTAGCAATCCTGATCTAGTGATACCCTAAAAATCCATCTGTAAAGGAGTGTACCTCTTGTCCTCCAACATTATCCAAAACTTCATCAGTAAACAGTGTAGGGAAGGGATCATGTAAACATGCATCATTAAATTTTCTCAAATCTACATAGATTCAGATCTCTCATGATTTCTTATCTTGGACCACCATGGGGATTATCCATTCTAATTATTCAACAAGTTCTATGATTCCTTCTTCCAACATTCTGTCTAGTTCAATCCTAACTTTCTACTTATATTTAGGATTCAATTTGTAAGGTCTCTGCTTGACTGGTCTAGCATCTAGTTTCAAGGGAATCTTCATCTCTCCCATGGGCCCTTTAATACCCTTCATATCTATGAATTTTGTTGGAATAGATCCTGATACTCATGCATTAATTGTGTGATCTTGTCAATGGTAGCATCATCCCAATAATCTCCAACATTTGCTAATTTAGGTGTTTGTTTAGTTCCAATATTAACTTTCTTGATTTTAATGGGCTTCTCAAGAAAAGGTAACTTGATCCCATGCCCTTCTATGTCTCTCTGTCCTTCAGTCTCTGTGATGTTCACGTTCCTAGGATCATTTTCTTTATCATCATTTATATTGTAACACCCTTGTGATCTCTAGAAAGGTGCAGTCCATTCCTCTTCTTCTTGCTCTAAAGGGAGGTTAGGTACCTCTTCAAATACCTTCTGTCTCACAACTTCCAATGCCTAATCTACTGTAGGGTACTGACTTTAAAATAAAAACATGGCTATAAAGTTATGAGTCATACCATGCCAATATAAAGTGGTGAGGTGCAGTTATGCTTGTAGATACCAATTGATAGGTGTTGTATCCAAAGTGTTGATGAACTTGTGCACCCACTATTATTGAGGAATACTGCTTCAGGATTCCTCACATATTCACACATGGTATCTTGGACAACTCTGACCTATGTAGCGAACTTTTCACCCTTCAATCTGGTTTGAAAAGTACACTATCATCAAAGTGTGACATTGTGCCCACTCCGTGATGTTTTGTTTGTGTGTTCCCCACCATCTTGCTGGAGTTGCTTTCAACGCTTCTTCTAGTGCCAACAACCTCTGTTGTATTGGTACAATTTCTTCAAATTCCAAAAACAATGTTTCCAAATGATTCAAACCATCAAAAGTGGGAAGGTTACTTACTTCTGTGCCAATCCAGCGAACTGCTTTGATCAACCTAGCACATCTCCTTGTATAAAATTCATACATTCTATTATGCCATTTCTCCAGTGCTTCTTCTGAATCTGATGAGAAAGCACTTTCACTTTACTAGCTCAAATTCCCATTTGCTATAGGATTAATGTAATCCTACTGTGTTGATGTTAGTTTGTAAATATTTTCGAGCTCATATGCACGGTCTTCTTCTCTTATCGGCTCTATGTATCTATGACCTTCATCAGGATCCATAGGTGCAATGAACCTAATGCCATTACCCTCAAATGTCATTCTTCTCTTCTTTAGTTCAACAACAGTCGAATTGTTCAAGACCCAGTCAACACCTAACAATGCAAGATAAGGACAACTCTCATCCACTATATCAATCACTTCAAAATCTACAAATGTACTTACCTTGTCAATGTACATAGGGACATGCTCCAATATTCCAAAAGGACTCACAGCCTATTGATTAGCCATCCTAAGCCTGATAGGAGAGTAAATTAGCTTGGGTTTTTCCATTAGTTCCCAAGTCTACTTTGTCATCACATTGACTTCTGATCCTAAGTCGAGGACCACATAATCTATATCATAGTCTCCAATATGAACATTAAGGTGAAACTCCTTATTTGTCCTTCTCTTCCTTGATACTTGGTTTACAACCCTATTCAACATAGGGTCAACTCTTCCTATCTCATACTATGTTCGGAGGTGTTGTAGTTATTGTATGACTTCTGCATCCTTAATTAAGTCAATAAATGTATGCAATAAACTTACAATCTTTCTTACCTCTTTTCCATCTCCAGGTGATGCAGATTGATCAAATTCCAGGGGAATTCCACATTCTTTTACTTCTAGTGGTGCCTTAGATGAAGAGGCCCAGTCTCCTCCAAATTATCTTCTTGCCTCTTCAAATGTCTATTGTTCCTTCCTTGGATCAAACAACTGTGTCTTGTCTACAACTCTTCTGACTCTTGATCCCTATATAGTATTTTCTGGAGTTACCATGTCTTCTCCTGTAACAATGCCTCCTCTTGTTATAAAAATGACTCTAGGATCCTCTCCTCGAGGTTCAACTGATATCAGTTGTACTTGCTGGTTCCCACCCCGTCTTTTCTGAAGCTTAGCCAACAATGCTGGACAATCCTCAATAACATGCTCAAATGAGTTGCAGTAATTGCACGTGTTACAAGGCTTCTGACAATCCCTCTCTAAATGATCCGGTTGTGCTCAGTTATAATAGATGATATGTCCTCGACCTCGACTCATTCCTCCTCTTCATCCTCTTCCTATGAATCCACCACGAGGGTTGAAGTTTCCTCTTCCCAGGGATTTAATCTGTGCAGTGTTACCGTCTTGTTTTACTTCACCTTGAATTATGTATGTGTCTCTTGACATTTCATGTAAGAGATCATCCACCCTACATTCCTTATTGTCATGTCTCATAGACTTACAGAATGTGAAATACAGATTTGTGGGTGTTTGGACATATTTTTTTATAAAGTAACACTCACCGGGGTGATGTCGATTTCTACATACCTCGCACCAGGGTAGAGTGACCTACTTCAAAGGGTTTGGTACTCCAGAGGCCAAGTATTCATTAAATAGAGGACAATGTTCCTTATCGTGGCCCTATGTTTTGCATCCGATACACCAAATGTCTTCTCGTTTATCTTTTCCTTTTTCCTTATTCATATCTTCGACCTACAATGATAATATAGTTAGTTGACTCAAAATTTGACTCATACTTGAGCTAGATTCTCCCATAGGGGATGATTCTAGTTTCATGGCGATCTACAGTGCCTCAACCTATGAAACAATCTTCTGTTGCATCAAAGGAATTCTGATGTGTGGAAAGAGGGCAATAATGAACCATTCTTTATTTTGTTCGTCTGGAATCTGAAAACTCAAATGGCCTGTCAAGGTCTTAAACCTCTGATCAAAATCCCAAACATGTTCAACTATTCTCTGATTGATTTCCTTTAGCTCTGTGATGCATTGTGACTTCAACTTAGGTTTCTTGAATTCAACAATCAATGCAGTCTTGATGTCATCCAGTGGTTTAGGCTGTACAACTACTTTAACAAACTTCATGTACCAGCTCAGTGCATGGTCTCTCAGGGTAGTACTAAACTGAGCTCTCTTAATGGTTTCATCAGTGATGTTCTTAATGCTCCATACAACTTCTCATAATAACCAATGATGATCAAGATCTTTATATCCATATCCTCTAAAGGTAGGTAACCTCATCTCATCTGTCATAGATCTTCCTAGGTTCTTTGACTGAATAGGTACTGACCTACTAGTAGCAATGCTCTAAGTGCTCTGATGGCTTAGGTTACTTTGGTTACTTACAACTGCTACAACAATAGGAGTAATAGTACAATGTTCGATGGTAGGTGCAATCCCTAAAGCCCCCGATTCATCTCTGTGAGGTTCTTCAGTCTTTCCTTCCTCTGCCCTAGCAGAATTGGAATGCTCCTCTTTCAATAGCTCTTCTTCTTCTTCACTGTAAAACCCTTCATCTTTTGCTAATGGTTCATGGTCCTCCTCAAACAGGTTCACGAGGGGAATTTCTCTAAATGATATCCCACTGTGCATATGTCCAACCTCTGTGTCATTGTCGCTATTTGATTTCTTGAACATTAGCTTCAAAATACGAAAGATTATTGTAACTTCAATATGTTCTTCTCATGCAATAGCATCTTGATTTTCAACTTCAGGAAGTGTAAAAATTTTCCTCTAGGTCCTTTAAAGAAATTTCTCTCATCTTGGCTATACGATTCCACTCTGTCAATCAAAAACTCAGTATATAATCTCCAATTGTGCTATCAAACCAGTGATCTACTTCTCTTGACACAGGGTTGTCAACTCTCTTGACCTTCTTGACCAACGTTATCATCCAAACCACAGGTGATCTGAATCTGACTTCAAACTGGGTATATATTAATATGAATAACCACTCATATAGCTCCTTATGAATTCCTCCAAAGAAAATCTCATGTATATCAGTAAAGATATACCTTCGCAACCAATCCTCTGTACTAATATTAGGGTTTTTATTTTGGGCTTCAGCGAAGTCATTTTCTTGTTCTTCTATCCACTTCTGAATCTATGTCTTCGATGGAAACCACCTTGACATTCCCTCAAGAAGATCCCAGTCCCGACAATGGAACCATTTGTTGGCATAGGGGTAGACCCAGGGTTCAACTCTAACAGCGCACCAAAAAACCTAACTATTGGCCCTTTCGAAAACACCTGTGAAGGAGATGCAGTCTCACCCAAAGTAGCAATAGGGGGTTGCAGGACACAGGTGTCTACAACCAGAGGAAGTGAAAAGAGGACCCAGATCAATAATCACACAACAACTAGCTATTATTCACCTCTCTTCAACTCACCTTTCAAGTTACATCTCAGATCTAACACAATAATGCAATAACAATATATCAAACGACAAAGAACACATCATCAATCACACATAACAAAAGATATAAGTGGTTCACCCTCTCCCTAGGGCTATGTCCACATAACTGTGCTTTATGATATATTAAATGAAGGCATATAGTTCTATCTACGCTCTTAGCTTGCATATCTCTCTCTTCTCTCTTCTCAATCTTCCCTCCCTGCACACCCAGCTACATGGTCGATCTTCGCACCTAGCTGAAGATCTTACAATATGAGAATGGTCTCACTCAACACTTCTCTCTCACTCAGTACACAATAGTATCAACAACAATGATTGAAAACAATTACAACGAACTCTCTGAGTGAACCCTTCCCCTCTCATCTAGATATTTATTTATACATTACATTGAATCTCAGACAACCTTAGGTTGAAACCTAGGTGTCAAAACCCTAGATGCTAAAACCCTAGGCATCTAAAACCCTAGGTCCACTTGACCCAGATTTCCAAGGCTTTGCGAACCTACTTTTTCTGCCTTTTCTGTGCAGTGCTCCAAAGCACTCGTTGTTATATTTTTATTCTTGCTAAGTTGTCCACAATCCATATACTTTGCTGATATGTCTCCCTCGATCTTCATGTCCAACAAATCGTTTTCTCGTACTTCGCTCTATCTTTTCTTCTTCTTTAACCCACTTCAACCCAATCTCAGTCACTATGATTTCCGCAGAGTTCATAACTTTGTCTTTCTTCTTCCTCATTCTTCGCTTTCTTCCTTAATCCATACCCAAGGGTCAATAGGTTATGTCCAAATATTCAGGGTTTCTTCTTTCTTTCCAGAATATTCTATTCTTGTTAGGGTTACACATGGAGGTTAATACCTCTCGTAACTACCATAATATCAACACTCCCTCCTAGTTAGGGAGGTATTAAAAATAATGGTCTTGAGCACAAACATACCATTCAACTAGTAGCATCATCATAGCCACACATGATATCTCATGATCAAATCACAAGGACCATCATCAATATTAGTATCGTATGATAGCATCAAATGCATCATCTCTCGAAGCCATACTCCATATAAGTAAGCATGCATGATGCTCAATAAGTCACTCACTCCACAAAGTGATAAAAGAACCATAATTCTAATCCAGACATATGTCCTAGAAGAATAATTGTTCTAACAGATGTTGGAAGCCACGCCATGGGCTACAAGGACTATTCTTCTAATCCGGACATACGTCCTAGACGAATAACTATCCTAGACCATTTTCTGCCCGGAGAATGTATGTCCACCATTACACTGACTATCCATCTAGTTGGCAATCATTTATTCATATGATATTTTAACAACCCCATAAATTTAACACTCCCAACATTTCACTCTACTCTCATTTTCTTGGGCCCTCCTGTGAAGGAGTTAAGCCTAGTCCTAATTTGATACCATGTTGTTTTTCTTCATATGAGATATAATCTATATATTATTACAATGATGAGTGTTCCATACATAGGGAACATATGGTGACCATCCATGAAAGGATGTATCTCTTGAATAATCAATAACTATTTATTATTATCATTTACTTATTATATATGATATTTAATAATCAATAATTATATTATTAATTATTATTCAAAGAGAATTTTTTCCAAATGTTGTCCAAAAATCAATAGACACTTCAGAGATTTTTGCTAGTAGGAGAACTTGGACATTCCCAGAGACCATACTCCCGGAGTGACGTGGCATGGTGATGTTACCTAGGTTGATGTGAGCCCATAGTATGTGTGCCACGTGTCACTCATAAATGGACACATTGGGGTCCAAAAGATACTAAATTCATGTGACATGTGTCCTCCATATGGCACCTCTTCTACGTGGCATACTACACATCATCAGACGTTCCACATTCCTCCACTCCATATCTGACGGTCTGCATGATTTTCATGACTTTGACTTTGCACTTCGTGGGTTCAACGCTTTGCAACTTTTCCTAGTCTCTAGTAATTGCTAAAGTGGTGAAGTTTTGGAGTCTCAAAGCTTACACTATCCTTCCACTCTTGATGTAACGATCCACATTATTTCTGAAGGGATCTTATATCAACTTTCTGCATGGTTTCATATACTATGGGACTTTGGGATATTGTGGCCTACCCTATCCTTCCACTAAAGTCGATCGGATGGATGAGAATTCACCTGAAATTCATCCTTGATCCGATGGTTGGCTGGATTTTATGACTTCACAATTTCACGATTTCGTGCCTATGCCTTGTCTCAATGTTCACCAAAGTGGTGATGTTCCGGAGTCCTATTGGTATTGATATATGGTTGAGGATTATCTCTCTTGATCTGATGGTTGGTATTTAATTTCTCCCAACCTTTGGCTCCATCTTCATCTGATGGTCCTGGATTGTCCCAAAAACTTCATCAACAGACAGGATTCTGCCTCGACCCCTTTGGATTTACACTTGGATTCCAACTAAACCACTATCACTGATTTGTGCCTTTGGTCAGTGATCGACGGTTTTCATATCTCTTGACTGTAGCATATTTTCCTCATAGTTTTGAAGGCGTTCTCTAGTTAATCTGTTGAGAATTCGATCTCAATAACACTTCCTTAAGGTGCTCCTTTTCTTGAGATTTCCTTCTACCTTTCCAAAGGTATTAAAATTGTGTGCTCTAATATTGTGCAACCGAATACACTACCTCTATTGAGATTTTGGTTTATACTGGATTCCTCTGCAGCTCACATTATATCTTCTGTGCAACCTACTATGTTATCTCTCTTGATATTTGGGATTTGAAAGACATATAATGACAATACCATATTGATATTCTTGAAATCGATTCCAACACCATAATACCATGTCCAAAATTTATCATATTGGCCTTCTTTGACATCAATGCCAACACCATAACACCATGTCCAACATTCTCCCCCTTTGGCATTGATGGAAATAAAGTAAGACCCCTTTTTCAATCTTAATTGGATTTTACTGATCTTCTCACCCTTTGACAACATTGACAAAAATGGATGTCTCCATGCTCCCCCTAAGGTGACACTCCCCCTGAGGTGATGCCCCCCCCTATCTATGTGCTCCCTTTCTGATGAAGCTTCTGGAATTTAAAGGATAAAGACAAGTGTCTCATTCTCATAAACTAATCTAATAACTTGTTCTACAAAACATTCATGTTCACTTAAACCTATGTGACTCCCCCATATTCCTTTGACTGTGAAGAAATGAACTTTAACTTTTGTCCCTTAGAAGAAATATTAAATTTTCATCTGCTACTATACTGCTACCTCAAATACTCGAGACATGTTTTATTTTGCCATGAGTCTTAATCCATACTATTTTCTATCTATGTTGCTTTCAATTATTCTAGTTATATATTCACTCATTTGTAACCCAAGAGCCTCTTCCTTCTTATGTGCTTCAATACTCATAGGGATATCAACAAGAACAACCTTAAGTCTTTCCTAATTCCCCCTTCCTTTATTTGTTTATATTTTTGTTGAGGGGGAGATTTAGTAGATCATCAAAATAGTTTTTGAAAATTTCCAAGATCATCATCGCTCAATTCTTCTGGCTGATCTCCTATTGAAATTTCATCATAATCATCATTGTTTTGTGCAACAAAAGCTTCTTTACCCTTTTCTTGAGAATTTTCTTTTTGCATTTTCCATTTGTTGGGTAATGGATAATTTATTTGTAGGACAATATCAAGTTTTTCAATTGTGTCACATTTTTCTTTATGAGTTTTCTTTTCTTGAGATTGATCCACTTTATATGCATAACTCTTATTTTCATATTCCTTATCAGACACTTCACCCATTATTCTCCTATTGTCAATTTTATCAATTTTAGGTGCAATATCTTCATCATTTTTCTTCCTTTGTACTTTATATTTTCTTCTCCATGTCTTCTTACAATTTTCCTTAATGTTGGAGATACTTTCCTTCATGGAATAATTTGGCAATGTACATTCATTGGCCTTATGACCATAATTGTTGCATTTTTGGAATTCAATAATGAAGTTTTGCAAAGGAGAAAATGAGTTATAGTTTCTCTTCTCTGCATTATACTTATTGTTCTTATATATTTGGACATTTATGTGATTGTATTTCCCATAAACCTTGCAGTGTACTTCCTTATGTCCAAAATTATTACAAGAGTAGTTGTTGGCAGCAGGCCAAAGCAGAAATAAAGAGGGTTTTGGGAAAGAAAGCATGCATGAGGAAAGCGACAACTGGAAGGAAGAACATCACGCATGCATGCAGGGAAGACCTAATGTCATTAGGGTTAGGGTTTTTGCAATGTATTATAATGGCTGAAGAGCCAGAAAATGTATAAATATAAATACTTAGGTATCATAGAGAGGTTCGAATAATAGTTAGCAAGGTTTTGATTATTGTTAACCAACGAGGTAATCTTGGAAGTTATTGTTGTAATATTTTGATGTATGACCCATTTTTTATAAGATTTTGAGCTAGATAAGGTGAAGGAGGGTAGATATTGAGGTCGTAGGATAAGGAGCCTGGTGCGATATATTACGCCTCATATAGATCCTACCCATCTGGGAAGAGTTGTAGAGCATGGTGTTGTAGATGCAAAACAACCATAATAAAAGATCTAAGAGCCAAATATTTGTGGACATAGCCCAGGAGGGGGTGAACCATGGTAACTTTTGTGTTATGTGATGGAATGCATGTGTTTATTTATTGTCTTCAATGCTCACTTGATATGTTGAATGAATGAGTTGTTATACTTCCTGCTTATGCATGAATGAAAATATATTGCGTCTACAGTTATAATAGTGTTTCATTATACAGTTTTCATATCTCACAATCAATGCTAGGCTGTAAACACCTGAGTATTATAGCCACCCATTAAAGTTATCTCGGGTTGTTAACGGGTAAACATGGTTCTTTCCCTAGGTTCTAATCATCGAATCTATGACTGAACAAAAGATGAGAGACATACCTTTAAGTGTCGCTTCCTTATGTCTTTGTTGTTCCTGTTTCACTCCGGTGCTCTTGTGATACTGATCCTGTAGTGAGACACAAACCAACCAAAGTGAAAGTAGAGAGAGTATATTCAATGACAACCTATGCATATGATCAAGGAATTATGCAATAAAATAAAGATAATTCTATGGGAAAGAAATATGCTACTGTATTATATTAATAATAGGAAGAGAGATTACAACCGGATGTCTTGATGTCATAAGGTTCCTCCCAACAGTTCCTTGCTTCCCACACACTTATTTCTCCAAGGATTTTGAGACTATAGATCTGACACATATCTTGACAAAATCAAAGCTCAAATCCACTCTAACCAATCTAATAATTCCAAGCCAAATCCAACTACAAAAGCCAAGCTCCAAAACCAACTAACTTTCTCCATGAGAGCTCCTCTCCTTTCATAAGCTGGAGAGGATAAGGTGAGGAGGTTAGGATGATTCCACTAAATCATGAAAGCGAGTAAGATCCAAACCATTCAGGGGCCACCTCACCATAGAAGCTTCTCCTTCTAGAAGCATCGAGAAAATGGTTATTTTTCCCACATACAAAGGCCGCCGCGACCTGGATATAGTGCAACCTATAGAAATTTCGTGCCCTAGCTATAGTAAAGCCTGTGGAAATCAGGCATTTATGCACCCTAGCTATGGTGCAGCCTACGAAAATCCTCCAAAATAGGGGTTTTACAGAGGAAAGCACAACTTCTTCTCTCAGGGAAAGTTCTTCTCCTTTATTTCTTCAAGAATTCAGGCCACTAACCTCTCTAAAGGCAACAGATAGGTTTACATCATTAACGGTTATAGGGATGATGAAAATAATGTGTATCATGGGTGAGACTATGCAGTGCACTCTATGTGTTATGTTTCCTTCTGGTTCACCAGGAGGGTCAATTGTTTTAGAGGCTTTGTTGGAAACCCAAAAAGACATGAACCCTGGGTCAATAAGTTCAGACATAATAGAATACTAGTTTAGCCAACAAATGGTTATGTTGTCATTGGTAGGAACAAGAGAGGATTGAGTAGATGAGATAGGTGGAGCAAGAAAAGAGTAAAGAAAACAAGAAAGCAATGAGCATCTAGAAGGGGATGTTGAGACCATGGAATCCCACAAAATCATAGATCGAAACTTGGTTAAGGACAAAAGAGCTAGAGTTTGCACAAACAAACAATAGAAACCCTAGAATAACACCCCACAAATATCTTGAGAAATACATGTTTACTGATTTGCATGAAGACATTTTCTACAATTTTCCACATATATTGCAAGAGTGGATACTAAGTATGAAGGATAATCACCCAACGAACTAGATCCAACAGTGAGGGTTGACTCTAGTAGAGGTTGAGAAGTTACAGCAGGTGAACAACAAATTCACCCACGCAGTATATTTTTGGCTTGACAATATTGTGACAGGATTTATAACAGAGTTTGCAGTAGATACAACAAAATCATACAACACAGTGAAGCAAGAGTTTCTACATGGACCTCAAGGAAGATACATTCGATCGATGTATACTTCTATTAAGATATTTCTATATAATAAAGGTGTAATGAAAATGGAGTCAGACAACTAAACTTCCTTATGTGCATGGGGGAAGGGGGGAAGCACTGACAAAAAGAGGAGAAATGGAAGGAGGAAAGGATAAAGGAAAGAAGGAGGAAGCCTTGGACCCAATCATGATGGATGATGACTAGATCAAGAAGATCATGGCGACAACTATAAATATGCATAGCAGAGTACCCTACCAATATAAGGTGAATACCAAGAAGAGAGCCATAGCCACGAGGGAAGGCTTGGTGAGTGATGAGGAAGAGGTAGAGGATCTCTGAGCTGTGGAGCCAATTGAGGAAATACTACGTGCAACATATGAGAGGAAGATGAGAAGTCCAAGAGAGGGAAGAGAAGGCAGCAATCCTATCCATATTAATGTCAGTGTGGAACCCATAAACCCATGTGTGATTTATACACCAAAGAGAACACCACCGTTTAGAAAATTGAAGTTCAGAAGAAGTCAGACAATAGGAAGTACATCCACACAAGGAACAACAACTGGAGGAGCCAATTTAGGCAACACTAGTCAAGTATCTACACCGCATGGAGGTAGTAGTTCAACATTCAAAATGGCAGGACACGATCCCACCATCAAGTTACCAGATTTTCAAGGAGAAGAAACATAATACCCTGAGAAACACTTGTTCATTTGTGCAAAGATATTGGAAACAAAATAGATCACCGATGAATATACTAAACTTGTGCAATTAGTGATTATGCTACGAGACCGTGCATTAGACTGGTACATGAGCCTAGATGCAAACAATGCACCTGGAACGACAAGGACACTGATAGACATTAAGAAGTTACTAATTAATGAGTTCTAGAAGCCGATTTCATAGGATCAGTACATGAATGAGATGATCGAAATTAGACATAAACCGGGAGAGTTTGTATGGGAGATCGATCAGAGATTCAAATGACTGAAGGGAAAGTTGAAATATCTCATGACCGATATGCAACATCGACACCTATTCGTCAGTTCACTACTACCACATTTAAAGTATCCATTGTGACAATAGAAGTTCCAGATGCAGGAAGAGGCTCTACAAGCAGCCTTGCAACTAGAGGAAAATCAGTATTAGCAGATGGATCCATCTATTGAATAACTTAAGGAGGATCTAAAGAACTTAATGTTCTAGCTAAACCATAATAAGAGAAAGGAAAAATGAGAAGTAGTTTGGTGCACTATGTGTAGGACGGAGGGACACAACCAAAATGTGGCAACAGGAATGCCAAACCCATTACCAATAAGAGGATTGTGGTGCAAAATCTGCATGAAATCAGGTCACGACCTTTATCACTGATGATGATGCAGAAATACCAGATAGTCCCAAAGAGTTCATATTGCACCTTTCGCAAGTCAATAGGCCATGACGACAATGATTATAGAACTATGGAGTTTATGAGAGAAAGGACATCAAATGCATATAGAGTGTAGGAAGAAATGATGACTAGGCAAGCTACACCACATTTTAATCAAGCTCCAGCTCCATACAACACTGTGCAACAACCATATAATAACACACAACCACAGTACAACACAACACAACCTTAGTACAATACTACGCAATACAATTAGGCACCTCAGTATAACATGTCGAGAGGAGATCGAACGGGCTATAGAGGTGGAGGACATGCAAGAGGAGGTTTCAGACAAGGTATAGGACTAGTGGTATGTCACAATTGTCAACAACCGAGACATTATGCAAGAGAATGCCCACTACCACCAACAAATTGTATGTATTGTTGCACATCTGATCATGACACAGAAGAATGTCCAACACTATTAGTGAAGATTTAGGAAAAGAGGAACCAGAACAACCAGAATGTTCAGTGGATTTCAGCAGAATCAAGGGATGAATGATGTAACATCAATATAGTTACTCACGGAGGAGCGAAAACAGGGAACGATGTAGCTCGACAAGAGGCCGAACAAAATCAGTGGGTGAAAAAGAATGCCAAACCAAGGAAGCAGTTTGACACACAGAAGGAAAAGGAGGTATTTAAGAAAGAAAGACAAGAATTTTAGAAGGAATATAGGGCGTCGACTTCAACTACGTAGAAAAACAAGGAAGCACTAGAGTATGAGATGCCTATGGTATTGGATCATACCAACGAAATGAAACCCCTGGGACAAGTAAGTATAATCAAAGGATTTTTGCAATCATGTGTAAAGGTATTAAATGATCCATCATCTGTGAAAATAATGCAAATCATATTAGAAAAATGTAGCACTGAGACAGAAGGAAAACTAGAACCAAAAATAGTTAATCACCTACACACAAGAAGGAGAACCAGTACAGAGTTTAGACTAAATGCCAATATCGGAGATTTCAACATGGGAGATATCATACTGGATCTAGGATTTGAAGTTAATGTATTACCAAAGAAAACATGGAAATGCATGGGAGAACCCGCCTTAGGATACTCACCTGTTCAGTTGAAACTAAAAAACCAACACAAAGTTCTACCCATTGGTAGATTGAAAGGAGTTACAGTAGACCTAGATGGAGTACGCACTAAAGCAGATTTTGAAGTCATTGAAATAGTGGACGACACAACACCTTACCCAACATTACTTGGTCTAGATTGGGCATTTGACAACCAAGATATAATCAATTTGAAGACAAGAAAAATGATATTTGAGTTAGGAGAATACAAGGTCATTGCACCATTAGACCCATCAGATGGAGAAAGGTTTGTAGAACCCACTTGCTTAGACCTAGAGGAAATCAGCCAGTTGTATAGAAAAATTACGCATGATGAGGATTACGTAAACCCAACTGCAGATGGGATACTCAGCTGGTGGAGCATTACATCATGTGTGACTGACTTAGATACCGGTTTAGAAAACTAGAAACAAAGGCTACATGAAGTGTCCATGAGGATATGTGCATGAATAGACCACACAGTAAGATGGGTAGGCATGAAAGTAAGGGAACCACCTAGTTTCCATGGAATAAACGATTTGGAAACATTCGTGGAACAATATGAAGATGAAGTCTTAGAGAATCAGAGACTGTTATCACTTGGCATAGCACTCAAGGCCACCCTGCAAGATGATGGGGCGCACACAAAGAGACAATCATAGATTGATACCAATGTAAGCGTTTATTGCGCATAAGGTTCGACGCAGAACACAAAGACAACAAGCGGCAATAGAAATATGGTGGATAAGGAGCACTCACAGAACACTTGGAGAAGTGTAGAACATTGTGGAAAATGACACCCCCAAAGGAATGGCCTCATCATTTTATACACACTTTAGAGGGCATACCAGCAAATTGGTATACAAACCAAAAATTGTGTAAAGGAACTGCGACATGGACTGCATTGCAACATAATTTTATAGTCACTTTCTCATTCAAGCATGAGAACCCCAATATAGATGTAGCTCTGAAATAGATAAAAGGTGTAATATTCATCAAGGAACCATAAATCGAGCTCATATTAGAAGAACAACAACGAAACAAACAAACAATCAAGGAATTATTGCCATACTACCACGTGCAGGAGGAAGCACCAGATGAACACGATTCACGCGATATTCAAATCGAGGAAGACAAAGGTGAAAGAGAAGTAGAAGGCCCACATATAGAATCAAAATTCATCATTGCACCGATCAAGGTAAAGAAATTTAATATTGGGACAACAGAGAACCCCAAAATGGACAACATTGGAGATTACTCGGATGAGCGGACAGTAGAAATCATAACAGAGTTGTTGTATGAGTACAATGACCTGTTTCCCACAACATTTACACATATGAAGTGTATGGTAGGAGAGCTAGGAGAGATGAAGATACCACTCAGACCTAAAGCCAGACCGATCAAAAAATGACCATATAGATTGAACCCAGTTTACAAGCAGAAAGTCAAAGCTAAGATCGACAGGATGCTTGAAGCTAGAATCATAGAACCAGTCGAAGAGTCAGAATGGATAAGCCCAATGGTCATTCAAGAGAATGAACAAGGAGGGATAAGGATATGCATTGACTTGAGGAAGTTGAACAATGCATTCCTACATGACCTATCCCCTACACCTTTCACGGATGAAGTGGTAGAGAATGTAGGAGGACATGAAGTTTATTCATTCACTAATGGATTCTCAGGTTACCACCAGATCAATATATCATAGGAAGACCGATACAATACCACGTTTGCGACAGAATGGGGATCCTACCAGTACACATTCATGTTGTTTGGACTGAAGAATGCACCAGGAATATTTTCTAGAATAGTCATCGTCGTGTTTAAGGAATTCATCCATAAGTTCTGTTAACTCTCAAAATAGCACCATTATTTTGCTAACTTGTCACAAAGGTTCGTTTAGAGTTTTTTAATTGCGAATGGAAAAATGACACTTAAACTTGCAGGCAACTTTTCGACCCCTTCCCGAGCTCCAAATAAATATCTGACAACACCATTGGAAAGATGAGATTCTCTAGATGTCGATCGACTATTCACATGTGAAAAATGGATTTTTTATGACCGAGAAATTCAATTTTTAAAATCTGTCCGCTTTCA
>JZKD02S2390816.1:649881-678131 GCA_000966675.3 Picea glauca | reverse complement strand
TTTCATGCTAATATAGATCACAGTTTTCTCTCGGTTTTGACATCAGATTCCACTTTCTCTTTCACTGTATCAGTTTGGTTTATCTCTGAATGTGAATGTTTACTTCCATTGTTCATCTCACAGATTGATTTCAGTTCTTTGCATGTCTCTCAAGCCCTACTTCGTACTGGTTTGGTTACATGGTTTCTTCATTCACCTTTGATGTTTAAATGCTGATTAATCAATTCTTGAGGGCACTGTTTCATCTGTTTACATGTTGAATGTTTGAATGCTGTACTCTGATTTAGTCATCCCATTGATCCATTTTGATAAAAAACACCAAAAACATTGAATCTTGTAAGTTACCAGGCATACTTAGTTTACAACCCTAAGTAGTTTCCTGGAGTGTTAACAAGTTCCTAGAGGTATACCTGGATGATTGGACAGTCTATAGTTAGTTGAAAGACCATGTGGAGGTCTTATGGCTGATGTTAGAAATATGTAGGAAATGCCAAATATCATTAAACATAAATAAATGCATATTCAGAACACCATTTGGGATACTATTGGGCCACATAGTATGCAAACAAGGTTTATTAGTTGATCCTACAAAGATTGCAGTAATTGTTAACTTACCACCACCAAAAATAGTTTGTCAACTAAGAGTGACATTGGGACACACAAGGTACTACAAAAAATTTATCAAAGGGTATGCGCAGATCAATGCGCCAATTGAGAAGTTGTTAAGAAAGGACACAAAGTTTCAGTGGAACGACGATTTCGAACACGGTCTAGATACCTTGAAGGAAAAGATGGTCATCGTGCCCATACTAGTATTTCAAAACTAGGATAAGACATTTCACGTGCATGTAGATGCATCAACCATAGCACTTGGAGCTATCTTGTCACATCTAGGAGCTAGAGATTTGGATCACCCTATAGCATTTGTGAGCAGAAAACTATTAGAATCAGAACTGAACTATAACACCATAGAGAGGGAAGGACTAGCTATGGTCTACTCACTGCAGAAGTTTAGACATTACTTATTGGGGAAACACTTTAAGATGTTCACAGATCACTCAACCTTGAAATACCTAGTCAACAAGCCAGTGTTGGGGGGGGGAGAATTTGTCGATGGTTACTACTATTTCAAGAATTTGACTTTGAAGTAATAGTTAAGCTAGAAAAATTGAACGTCGGACCTGACCACCTATCAAGGGTCACGAATGGAGAAGAACCTACGAACTTCGAGGAAAAATTTCTAGCTGCATAGTTATTTTCAGTACAGATCACTGACGATTACTTTGCAGATATTATTCAGTACTTGAGCATAGGTACTGCGCCACAAGAATATACCATCATGCAGAAGAAAAACCTGGTAGTATGCACTGCAGACTATCAAATGATCGCATGAAACTTATACAAATTGGGTGCAGATAGCATCTTATGAAGATAAGTGTTAGAACATGAAAGAACACAAATTTTAGTAGAATCCCATGAAGGTATAGTAGGAGGGCATTATTTAGGAAAATCTACCATGCAAAAGGTATTGCGCGCAGGACTATGGTGGCCAACCATTCACTAATACTCAAAGGAGTACTGTCAAATATGTGATGTCTATCAAAGGGTAGGTAAACCAAATAAAAGGGACGAGATGCCATTATGACCACAGATAACATTGAAAGAATTCAAAAAATGGGCAATATACTTTGTGGGACCGATCAACCCACCAGCGAAAAGAACAGGATAAAGGTACATTATCACCGCGATAGAGTACCTGACAAGATGGGCAGAAGCCACACCAGTAAAGGATTGTAGCACAGAAACAACAACACACTTTTTATTTGAACAAGTGATCACTATATTTGGATGCCCAAGATTTTTTATGAGCGACCAAGGTACACACTTCATAAACAACACTATCAGCACAATGACTGAAGAGTTTGAAGTCCATCATAAAAATAACACACCATATCATCCACAGGCAAATGGCACAGTGGAAGCATTTAACAAAATCCTTGAGAATGCACTGACGAAGATCTGCAACATCAACAGGGACGACTAGGACCTTAAAATACCAGCAGTATTATGGGCCTACAGGACTATGTGCAAAACGTTGACAGGGCACACACCTTTTAAAATGATTTATGGACAAGAAGCAGTAGTGACATTAGAGTTTTTAGTACCAATCTTGCGAGTATCAATAATCACACATATGACAGAATGAGGCATAGTACAGGAGTGACTAAACTAGTTGATGACCATGGAGGAAGACCGGATCCTAGTAGGATTCCACCAACACGTTCAGAAAGAAAGGGACAAAGCATGTCATGATAGACACATCAAGAAGAAAACTTTCAAGGAGGGAGATCTAGTATTGATGTATGACAGCAAATCATTTCAGCACCCAGGAAATATTAAGATGCACTAGTTAGGACCGTATGAAGTAAAATATGTTACAGATGGAGGAGTTGTACAACTAAAAGACTTATCAAGTGCAGAAATAAGAGGGATGATCAATGGGAGCCGACTAAAGCTGTATAAGGACAGTCGACCACCGACCACATAGTAATATATATATATATATATATATATATATATATATAGAGAGAGAGAAAAAATAACCAGTAGAGGCACAATTCATCAGAGGTATAAAGGGAATGAATTCTTAGGACCACAAACTCGGCAAGGAGAAGGACAACGACCATGTAAAGATAGAAACAAGCGGGAAACAAAAAGACGACAAAAGAAGTACGAAATGATGGAGTTAGGCAAAATTGAATGCTAGAAAAGACCGATGGTATGCCACATTAATCATGCCAACTGGATTTAGCAAGGCAGAGTAATGGCATGTACGAAATAACCGAAGGTTCATTGAACACATAATTAAGGAAGCGTCCTCGACAAGCTTAATGTGAAATCCATATAATGCATGAACGCAGGAGAAAAGAGTCCATTTGCAAAAAGAGAACAAACAAAGAGCAATAGAGACGAAGGAGCATAGAGATGAGATCACAGAGCTCACAAACACCACCCAAACTCAGGAAACGGTCGACATTCACTATCATGGCACCACCAAAGAAGGCAGAAGCAAGCCAGAGTGCCAGATAGCCCGTAGTTAGAACCAGCTCATGAGTACAACTGGAAGGATGCAAACAACAATCACCAGAGATCGTCGATATTGATGAAATCCCATCGCTAGACACAATACCGGTGAACCCCACACCTGTGATAGAAGAAACCCAAAAACCAACAATAGAGGGAATTAATGTAGATATGCCGACAGAGGCAAAGGATCCACAGAAACAGGACATAGAAACCCTGAAGGAGGTGCATCTAGAGGACACTAGAGCAACTCCAAGAGTCAATGGAACGATGATGAATATGGAAGAAGTATTCGAGCCAAATGAATCTCAAAAAATGGTCTCAGACCACCCATAGGAAGGAATAGTAGAAGATGTCATGGATTGGCCAAAATGGTATTCTGAAATACAATCGATGGACACTGGAACCTCAAGCCAGCCACCACCGAAGAAAGACAAGTAGCAGGTACCTAGGTCACCTTGCAAGCAACCTGTCGCAGCCCTCGTTTTATCATGTATACCAGATGGGGTATAGTTGAAACCATACTTGCTCGATCATATCGACAAGCTGAAATACTCAGACCATGATGTCACAAACACGACAAATTTCTAGAATTTGTAAAGAGAGTATACTTGCAGACTACAGACATAAATCCGGTTGGGGAACCTATGGATATACCACTCCAGTGGGCCACAGGGTTGGAAAAAATGGGGGTTTTAGGTCTGATAGACCTACCCCACTTTGGCAGAGGACAATACGCAATAAGCCATGTCAAACAGTTGTTGGAAGTCACACATGGCGAGGATATATGGTTGGAGAAGCTCGTCTCATTAGACATAGAGATTATTGCAAAAATTACAGGGCTTCCATCCTGGGGCATGGATCCTGCACAATTTCTAGATGAAAAAACCAAGGAGAAAGCACTAGCAGAGGAGATGAAGAAGAAATATGGCACATACAGGGGGACACAAGGAATTATCATTAAAAGAATCAATGATGTCACAACACAGATGGCCACAAAAATCTTGGCCTGTAATATATTAAGGAAATGTCACAGAGAGGAAGTCTCAGTTGGGGTCTTCGTAGTCGCAGTACAATGTGCCAAGGGAACCATAGTGGGCTAGGTACCCTATCTCTTGAATTTATTCCTAGACAACTGCAAGTATGTGCAGGATCTAGGAACAAAGTTTCACTATTCATGGCTAATCATGTTAATAGCCTTTATGGGATGGAGGGAACTGAGGTATGTAACTTTCTGTACCAGACCCACACCATAGAGAGAAGGATATTTATTGTTGAAATTCACGTCAGATACCAGGTGCAAGAGAGAGAATGGGTCCATATTTGAAGGATACCTAGCTGATTTGCAGGAGGCCATTAGCAACATGTAGAAGATCACACCATAGGTTGTCGCACAGTTTCAGGACATCGCCAACTTCAAAGCCAGACGACATGTGATGTGGACACAGGAGCACAAGGATCCCAATAAGAAGTGGATGCAAATGCATTACTGTATCACAAAGGGTGACATTGACATGGTGATCAAATACTGGGAAGATGAGTGGAAGATTCCAGTCCTTACCCCAGACTTTTTGTAAATGACAATAGAAGAGGAGGCAACGCAGGGAGAAACACAGCCTCAATAAGTCCCAATGCCAAAGAAATGGATAATAGGCTAGATAAAGATGATGCAGACAAGTGCAGGGGCAACTAAGACAGGGACCCAGAAGGGGAAGAATGAGAATACGTAGCTGGCCAAAGAGAAGCAAAAACAGGCTGAGGTCGTGCAAGGGAACAAAACAAATCCCAATCCCGAGGAACTAGGTGGGAATAAGAGACCAACCACTCAGACAAGGGGAGCATGCAAAGAATGCCTCCATAATATATGATCACGTAGGATGATGGAGAGATGATATCCTAAATGGTTCAAGATTATATATCCAAGGACTTTGACAATGTTGCACAACACAGGGACAGGATTCAAGAGGAGCTGGTAGAAATGTGACAGTTCCTCAAGTAGCTCGAGGAAGCACAGGCAGAAAAAAATAGCATGGAAACAGGTCCATCAACATCGCAGATAGTAGGGATACTGGAAGAAGAAGAGCGAGATCTAGTCCATACAATACTGTAGCCAAACGCGGCATTCCACATTTCACCCAGTATGTCGCGCATGGGTGAGATCGTGGGGAAGATACCCCTAAAAGACTTAGATAAAATCCAACTGGTATTGTCGTGGATACCATCCAAGGCTTTGCATAAGTTGCAGGTTAGTGTAAACCACGAGGTACAATCTCGTACACGCATAGACTTAGTCGAATTACAACTAGCAACGAAGAAGCAGGACGCGCTGGAAATAATATGCAAGCAGGCTAAGCTCGAGACCCAAGAGAAGAAGGCATGCAGGAATGAATTGGAACGAAGAGTGGTAAGAACTTATGGAAATATTCCAACTATTGCATAGAGGGATGAACTTACAGCAGCATAAAAGATTGATCAGATTGCACGCGGAATCGATCAATATCAGAAGGATATCGAGAATCTCTGTGATCATATTACACCCACCACTCCACCAATAGTAAAGGAGAAAAGGAAGAAGGAAGCAACATAGAAGCTACATGAGATAGAGAAATAGGTCAGCACAATAGCTGGCATGTTCTATAAAGAAGCAAAACTTTGGACAAAGTTAGAGGAGGATCAACAAGTCCAAATATGGGACAAGGAAGAAGAACGGATCATTGCAGCAATCCAAGACCTCAAGCAAAGGCAAAAGAAAATTCCCATCACAGAGCACGTCAAAGGGGCGCAAGATATGAAAAATCTGTAGGCAGAACTCACCATTATGCAAACACAAAAATAGGAGTGTCAGGCTCATATGGAACTGCTTCAAGAGTGGGTGGTAGAAATCATTGCACAAGCAGAAGAAGCTAAAAAACAGATAGAAAAAGCCTAGGAAAAATGTGCAGAATTGATCAACGACGAAGTTGTAGTCTAGATAGTGGACACAATTAGGGAGAATATTGTGCAGGCATAGACACAGGCAGCAGAGCTCAAGGAACATTTCTAGATGATCACCAGGGTGATTGAGGACTTGTGTTAGGTGGCTCAGGATGAGCCACATGTCAGTGTTGGGGGCTTGTTGGCAGCAGGCCAAAGCAGAAATAAAGAGGGTTTTGGGAAAGAAAGCATGCATGAGGAAAGCAATCACTGGAAGGAAGAACAACACGTGCGCATGTAGGGAAGACCTAATGACATTAGGGTTAGGGTTTTTGAAATGTATTATAATGGCTGAAGACCCAAAAAACGTACAAATATAGATACTTAGGTATCATATTGATGTTCAAATAATAGTTAGAAAGATTCTGATTATTGTTAACCAACGAGGTAATCTTGGAAGTTATTGTTGTAATATTTTGATGTATGACCCATTTTTGATAAGATGTTGAGATAGAGAAGGCGAAGGAGGGTAGATATTGAGGGTTAGATCATAGGATGAGGAGCCTGGTGTGATCTAGCCCACCTCATATAGATCCTACCCATCTGGGAGGAGTTGTAGCGTGCGGTGTTGTAGATGCATAACTACCATAATAAAAGATACAAGAGCTAAATCTTTGTGGACGTATCCCAGGAGGGGGTGAACCATGGTAACTTTTGTGTTATGTGATGGAATGCATGTGTTTCTTTATTGTCTTCAATGCCCATTTGATATGTTGAATGAATGAGTTGTTATACTTCCTTCTTATGTGTGAATGACAATATATTGCATCTACAGCTATAATAGTGTTTCAATATATAGTTTTCATATCTCGCACTCAATCCTAGGTTGTAAACATCTGAGTCTTATAGCGATCCATTAAAGCTATCTCAGGTGAGATTGCACAGCGCACTTTGTGTGTTGTGTTGCCTTCCGGTTCACCAGGAGGGTTGATAGTTTTAGAGGCTTTGTTGGAAACCCGAAAAGACATGAACCCTGGGTCAATAAGTTCAGACAAAATATAAGACTAGTTTAACCAATAGTAGCAGTATCCAATAAATAGATATTTATTAGGGGGATTCCTTCTGGTGATTGTTTTCTTCTTGTCATCTTTTTGTTTAGTAGGGAGCGTTGATTTTTATTTATTTGGAATATTCTTTGATGGCTTCATCTTTTCCTTGTTATCTTATCTTCTTAAGCAGATTTTAAGAGCATATGCATAACTTATTGGCCTTTTGTTTGTCCTTTGTGTCATAAAGGTTGAATCTTGAGTATATCCCAATCATGTCTTGTCATTTGGTGACCTTTGATTATTAAGAATTTCATCCAATATTTTTTAATTGTTTTCAGTTATAGATTTTCTCTTCTCTTCCTCAAGTTCCTTTTTCAAAAGATCAATCTCAATTTCAAGCTTGCCATAATCTTGCTTCATTTCATTGAGTTGTTTTATTGAGACTTCTTCAAATATTTTTGCTTCTTGGAGTTGGGACTTCGAGTCACTAATGATTTTCTCTGATTTCTTGGTAGTTCTTGATACATATGTTTTTCTGCTTCTTCAAATTTACTAAGTTGTTCCCTTAGTATCTTGTTATTATTTTTATACTTTCTTAGTTCTTCCAAAGAACTGATCAGTTATGCTTCAAGATATACTTCTCCTTCAACCTCAGAGTTTTCTTCTTCAATCTCAAAGGTATTTTTAGTGTGATTATTTTGGGTTTCTATACCCATAAATAGGTTCTCAGATTCCTCTTCCTCTTCACTTTCTTCAGATGATTTATTGTCCTCTTCAATATAGAAGGTTTTCTTCTTTTTGTAGAACTTCCTTTTGTCTTTGGTTTTTCTCTTATTTTGTTCTTTGAAAGTTCTTTCATCATCACTTTCTTCTTGTTTTGGATAGGGATATTTGTTGGCAAAGTGTTTGATTCTACCACAGTTGAAACATTTGAAGGGTAATTTTCCTTTATGTTTTCTAGATCCTTTCTAGAGTTTCTTTATAAAGTTAGCCTCTTCTACATTTGATATCTCTGACTAATCTTCATTAGACACTTGTTCTTGTTTCTTCTTTAATTTTGATTCCTTGAAGGTTTTTTCTTCTTTTGTTGGTCTCTCTTGCCCTGTTCTCATCTAATATGTTATGAGAATCCCATGTAGCTCATCCACTGTGAGCTTACCAAGGTCTAGTTTTTCTTCAAGGGTAGAAGTTTTGGCATCATACCTCATAGGAAATGATCTTAATATATTTTGGACAATGGGTTGATCGTTGATTTCTTATCCTAATGATTTGATTGAGTTGGTCACTTCATCCACTCTTTGAAGATATTCTGCTATGCTCTCTTCTTCTTTCATTTTCAAGTTTTCAAATTGTGTTCTATAGGTTTGTAGTTTGGCCTATTTGACCTTGTTATATCCTTCATATATGATGTTTAGTTTGTCCAAAATTTATTTGTTGGCTTACAATGCATTACTTTCACAACTATAGGATTGGCTAATCCTCCTAGGATGTAATTGGTTGCTCTTGCATTGTCATTGCAAATCTTGTTTCCAGCTATGTATGTGGGAGTAGTAGCAGGTGTAGTGTACCCATCTTCTACAGATTGAAAGATATCAAAACCCGGGGAAATTATATATCCTTTCATCCTCACACTCCAAAGTGCATAATCATTCCCTTTGAACTGTAGAAATTTAATGAAAAAATCAATAAGTAAATAATTCTGGCATACACTTATTACTTCTATGAAATCTGAAATGTATAAACCCACATTCATAAATTTCCATAAGAAGAAATACAAATTGCTAAGCAATTTTTGCAGAGGAATAAACATAATGAACAACAACCATTCAACTCAGAAAACTCAGAAATTTAGGAAATGCCAAGGAAAACCCCAATGTGGGGAAACCCAATGAGAGAGAGAGAGAGAGAGAGAGAGAGAGAGAGAGAGAGAGAGAGAGAGAGAGAGAGAGAGAGAGAGAGAGAGAGATCTATTCTTCAGCTTCAGGAAAAATACATATCACCAAAAAATATACATATTCCAATAAGAGAAATCCACTTACAACACACTAAAACAGTCCCCACAAATTCTACCTCAAAATTTGTGCCAAGTCCGTACTGTTGTAAGACCCACCTAGAAAATATGCACCTTGAAATTCATGCACACAGTCTATTGTACAAACTGTTCTATATGGCCTAGTAGTAGTAAGAAAAACCCTTGAAACAACCTTGAAAAATGTTCCCAACTTGCCTCGATTTTCATGACGGCCTCTTCCCCTTACTATATGAATCCATACAGTATGGCCTCCAATAGTAAAAAAATTACTCTGAACTCACACATAAATGTTTCCTTGGGATTTGTGCCCAAAATATCTTGGGAAATGTACCCTCTTTGTTGCCCTAATTTCCCTCTCTCAAGCTTACTCAAAAACCTCTCTCAATCTCCTTCTCAATGTTTCTTGCACACTACCCAATGCATTCTCTTATAATATGAAAGTGACCCTTCACCTTATCCAACCCTAGATCTAATGGCCAAGATCTAATATTTCCTTTACAATATCAAGGTTCATGATTCATTCCATCCAAAATAAATCACTTTAAAATATTAGAGTACATTTTCACTTTATAACATAAGTGCACTTTATGAGATAAAGTCACTTTAATATTAGAAGGTACACTTTATTAAAAAGCCACTTTAATAAAAGAACCACTTTATCAAAACTTTATAAAAACCCATTACAAAGTCAAGTGTCTAGTAGTGTAGGTACAAGGTAACTTGTGCATACAAGACACATATGTGGAGTACACCTCCCGAGCTAAAAAACTAACACTCCCTCTGAGCGAGGGATGCACTCGTTGTCATTTCCATCATCTGGTCCCATCACACTATGCTTAGTAGGATATCCCTCTGACCCTGGATCCATCCTCAACACTTGCACAGAACACGAACTAGAATATGTTCTTATGACAGTTATTCTGGACCCTGAGCTCCTAGGAGAATCCACTCCACCCTAAGCATTAGTTCGATCACACCAGTTGATCCTCCTACCAGTGCTCAGAAGATACTCCCTCTCTTCTCTCGAAATGCAAGACTGAATCCTTTGGACCATCGTAGTCTCAGGAGCCTCCTTCTCTTCATCTGACATTGAATCATATCCAAAAGGTTTTCCTCGCAACATGTACAACCTACCCACCCGATCACCAATCAGTTGTGGTTCCACCGGATCTGCTGCCTCCATGTAGATAAATACATGTCCCCTCTTGAACAATGTACAATATCCAACATCCTCCAAGGCTGAGACTCAGAGAAAGTTAACCCTCAACCCTAGAACAAAGAGAACTCCATCAAGCTCCAGGAATCATCCATACTTGAGTCATAATCTAACTTTTCCAACTCCATGTACAACTCACGCCATACCACCTTTACTCTCCATCAGTCGATCAGGACCTATCTCGATGATAATAAGGAACACTCACCAAATTATCATCATGTGACAAGAGGCTCCACTGTAAAAAATCCATCTGATATCACCCCCAAATCCTCCACTACCGACACTGGATACTAGAGTAACCAAAGAAAATTCCATGTCATACTTGGAAGAAAATTCCTCCATGGATGTTGTAGCAGCTGTCTTAGGCCCCTCGTTTTCCTTATTTTTCTTCTTCCTCTCAGGAAAATGAGAAGCAAGGTGCCCCAACTGGTTACACCAATAACATCTGACTTTACTCAAGTCCCTCCCGAAACATCCTTTCTTCTTTCTATTTGCAGCAAGAGCAACATTTTCATCCACTCCATTTGTCTTCTTTCCACTGCTCTGATATGCTTCCTGGATCTCCTCCTGAGTGAAATCATCCCACAATATACTCCAATATGGAATATGCTCACGACCCACCACACACTTCACGCAGACTTCCCATTCCTTGGTGAAGCCTTTCAAGGCTATCCTCACCAACTCTGAATCTGATATGACCTCCCCAACTACAGCCAACTCATCTTTTACTTGAGCTACCTGGGTAAGATAAGAAGACACACTCTCCCCCTTACCCATTATGGTATCATGCAACTTATCCTTCAAGACCATCTTCTGGTTTTCATTCTTTGCCTCAAATAATTTCTTTAGCGCATCCCACATATCTTGGGATGTCTTCTTCTCATCCAAGTGTGGAATAAGATGGTCCTTCAATCCATCCAGAATAATCCTCTGAGCTTTGGCCTCCTTGACCTCATATAAATCCAAAGCTATAGGGTTTGCTGATGGAACAACAACTATGGTGTTGACAAAGCTCCAAATATTGTTCTCCCTTAGAATAGCCGACATCTTGATTTTGCATTGAAAATAGTTGGAAATTCCATCCAACCAATCCTCAAATCTAATGCATGAATCCATATTCCCTGACACTATTCAAAGGAAAACAAACAACAGATTTCCCCCTTCAACCCTTGCCCAAAAATTTCATTGTTCACTGCCTCTCAGAGCCCAAGCTCTGATACCATGTAGAAATTTAATGACAAACTCAACAAGTAAATAATTATTTCATACACTTAGCAACCTATAGATAATTGTCTTCTATGAACTCTGAAATTTCTAAACCCACATTCAGAAATTTCCATAAGCAGAAATACACATTGCTAAGAAATCTTTGCAGTAGAATAAACACAATGAAAAACAACCATTCAACTTAGAAAACTCATAAATTCAGGAAATGCCAGGGAAAACCGCAATGTGGGGAAACCCAATGAGAGAGAGAGATATCTATTATTAAGCTTCAGGAAAAATACATATCAGCAACAACTATACATATTCCAGCAATAAATCCACTTACAATGCACTAAAACATTATCCACAAATTATGCATCGAAATCTTTGCCAAGTCCGTATTGTTGTACGACCTACCCAGAAAATATACACCTTGAAATCCATGCACATAGTCTGTTGTATGGATTTTTCTGTATGACCTAGTAGCAGCAAGAAAAACCCTCTAAACAGCCTCAAAAAATGTGCCCATCTTGCCTCAATTTTTGTGCCCTCTTCCCCTTGTTGTACAGACTATACGGATTTGTACCGTATGGCCTCCAATAGTAAAAAAATCACTCATCACTCACACATAAATGTTTCCTTGGTATTTGTGCATAAAATATCTTGGGAAATGTGCCCTCTTTGCTTCCCTAATTTCGCTCTCTCAAGCTTACTCGAAAATCTCTCTCAATCTCCTTCTCAATGTATCTTGCACACTACTCAATGCATTCTCTTATAATCTAAAAGTGACCCTTCACCTTCGCCAACCCTAGATCTAATGGCCAAGATCTAATATTTCCTTTACAAGATCAAGGGTCATGATTCATTCCCTCCAAAATAAATCACTTTAAAATATTAAAGTACATTATCACTTTATAACATAAGTGCACGTTATGAGATAAAGTCACTGTAATATTAGAAGGTACACTTGATTAAAAGGTCACTTTAATAAAAGAACCACTTTATCACAAATTTATAAAAACCCATTACAAATTCAAGTGTCTATTAGTGTAGGTACAAGGTAACTTCTTCATACAAGACACATATGTGGAGTACCTCCTGAGCTAAAAACTAACATGAACAAAGGTGCTCTTGTGGAGAACATTCCTTCTTGTTGAACCATTGGGTTATGCAAAATCTACCTTCCATTTATTAGACAGTGCTGAAGGAACTCACTTTGATACCAATTGTTGGAATGTGGTTCAATACTAAGAGAGGGGGGGGGGTGAATCAATATTGATAAATTTTAACAAATTTAAATTTATTTATTAACTTTATTGATCAACAATAACTTCAGTAAATAACATCAATAAATATAAATTCAAAATACAAATTACAATTTTTATGTGAAGATTTATTTAGATAACCAACTCTAGGAGACACCAATCCCCTTGTTCAGGGCATCAACCCTAGGAAGCATAAACTCCCTTTTTTTAGGGTACCAACCCTAGGAAGCACCAACTCCCTTGTTTTAGGGCACCAACTCCCTTGTTTTAGGGAACCAAACCTAGGAAGCATCAACTCCATTGTTTTAGGGAACCAACCTTAGGAAGCACCAACTCCCATGTTTTAGGGAACAAACCCTAGGAAGCACCAACTCCCTTGTTTGAGGGTACCAACCCTAGGAAGCACAAACTCCCTGTTTTAGGGAACCAATCATAGGAAGCACCAACTCCTTGTTTTATACTTTAATTAGCAAATGATACTAATCCTTCCTTGCTCCTTCCTAACACCCTCACTGCATAAGTATCTTCCTCTTTCTTCCTTGGAATCTGCACATGATTTTGATCTTCAGATGTAGACCACAAAGACCCTTTATTTCCACCATACATTTTTGGTTTATATAGTATTTGAATAAGTATAAGATCGAACCAATGTGTATTTTGACAATGAACCATTTCACCTCTTCATTCTAATCTTAACAATCAACAATTGATTTTAACTTAATAAGACTTCAAATATTTTATTAGTTTATGTATCCCTTCATGCGTAAATTATCTTGAAGAAATAATGAACTCTTTTGGTGTCGATATTTGTCAAATTAATATGTAGGCCTTAAGTTGTTTACATCAAATGAATTCTGCATGAGGCGCTTCCTTCAATCCACTTCCCTTTGTGACCACGGGCTCAAAACCACATGCTTATCCATTTAAAATGATTTTTTGTTAGCGCTTTTCTCCTTCCGCCCTTATTCTTCTACATGGGACCTCATTAAAATGTATAAGGGATTATTTACTTCTAGTCCCTTTGTGTTCATTATTATCTTCTTTACCTTATCACATGACCAGTGTTGGAACCAAGTTCTTCGGTACTTCGGCCTTTGGGATTTCTGGCCTTTGCAGTATTCCAACTCTCCTGGAGTAAATTTTTCTAAATTAAAATTCACTGAAGTGCATATATTCTCTTCACTAGTATATCATATAGTCTATATTTAATCTCCCATTGAATGGACGATCTTGGCTCATCCAGAGGCTTCAATGAAATCGACAATCATAACTTAATCAGGAGTTGAGATGGATGACTATCGTTATTTTGGGGCTTCAGCACTTTGGGACTCTGGGATATTACAACTCTTAAGTTTGTTCAAATCCCTCATGTTAGCACTAGAAGTCACGCCTAGATTGTTGTAGGTGTGATACTAATACCCATCATAATGTAAAGGATAAATTTTTATAAAAGGTGAAAAATGGATGGAAAACTCAGTTAAAGATGTCAATCAAAGATAACTCCATGCAATATACACAAGAAAACAAGGCCTTGAATAACTTCAAATCAGGTTTTAAGAGATAAATTTCTAGATGGAAGAATTGACAAGGAAAGCGTAATATGCATATCATTTACATCAGGTAACACTAACACACATATGAAGAAAACTCTTTGACATAATAACCTCTTACAATCAAAGAGAAAATTCTTTGATACACTTGCATACAATATCATAATAGATCCTTTATTGCAATAAAGAAACAACCAGCTAGATGAATCATTCACACACATGGTTATCAAAGTAAGACAACAAAATATGATAAAGAGAAGAAAGAGTGATTTCCACTATTCAAAGTATCTTGGATTTGTTCCATACATTAGGAGAAAACTCTTTTACAAAGATAATATCAAAATAGGATTTTTTTTGTCACACCATTCAAACCTCTCCAATGTCTTATAATGTCATTTAAATAGCCTAAACTATCAATTCCATCTTTACAATTAACCTTAAAACTTCCTCATGGGATCCATGTGCTTAATGGAAGCGTAGAAAAAGTTGTACAACAAAAAAGAAACAAATTGCTACTTTCAAGGAGGATGTTGGCAATGTATGCAACATTATTTAATGGTTGGTGATGTGTACATAAGAGTGAATCTTCTTTAGGAAGGTGGACTCATATATCACAACTAACCTTCATAGTGTTGGTAAAAATTCATATTGACTGCTGGTAGCTCTCTTTCCCTCCAAAATATCCAAAGAACTGATCTCGCAACACAGCACTACAAACTATCCTGAAACAAGTAGTTCACAGCGCCAATGGTTCTAGGCACTGCGAACTTTCCTATAGCAACCTATTTCACTTTTTCCAATGATTCAACATCTCAAAACTAATACCATGTGTCCAAATATGCTGCAAAAATTCATTACCTTTATATATAACTGGGGAGAAGATACCAAAACTAATAATTATGGTTCAAAACTCATAGCCACCACCAAAAATGTTGTCTAGGCATATAATAGAAGCTTTGAAAAAAAATGATGCTGGTTTTTTGGAAGATCAATGACTTTATGTTTTAGTTCTAGAGCTTCTTCTAGTAGAAACCTTGGCCATCATGTCTAGGTTTCACTTGCCAATTCTTCTTTGAAAGTTTGTAATTATGCCTTCAATTTCTTGATTTGAGCTTGATGGGTTATGTTCTTCCTGTAGAGATTTTTGAGCTTCCCGTTGTTCCAAATTATATACTTAAGGCTTATGAAGTATAGGGTCTAGGCATATGAAAGTGAGTGAAAGATAAAAAGGATAAGAATCAACCTTCAGGAAAGGAAGCTAACGCTAATTTCTAAGTTGTCTCTGTCTCGCTTCCAAACATTCCTGGATGCTTATATCATGTTCAATTGATGCCCATGAACGTTCGAGTTCTACCCAGGTGATAGCAGTTTTAAGTATGGTGTCAAAAATATTTAAAGCAATGCTGGTTTGATCTGATAGGCCAGGTTCAGTGTTGGGCTATCTCGCAACAGACACAGTCATGGAGGAACAGAAACTGAAAAGTTCAAAGTTTAAAATGCTACTTCAATTTTTGGACCGTATAAAAGAGAATTTTCGAATCCTAGTAAATGGTAGAACACAAACCAAAGGCCTTCTCCCTTAACTGAGTTAAATTTTTAAAGAATCATGTATGAAATGTGAGAAAACATTAATTTGTCGACAACGCGAGGCTCCAATCAAAGGAGAATCTCACCCTGTAAACAAAAGAAGAAAAAATACAAGAAGAACTCTGATGAAGATAAAATATAGAGATCTAAAAATTTCACAAGTTTTGTACTTGTTGATAACCGATATAGAGGAAAAACTGCAAATGATTAAATGACTAAAAAGATGGTCACCAAAGTAGAAGTTGTACTAAAATGTGGCTAAGCACTCATCGGAGATATATATGTGAAATGAAATTTAATATAAGATAACAGAGAAAAAACAATCTCATAAATCAGTCTTCACGGAATCAGGAATCTTCGGATTGCTTTGTATTAATTTTCAAAAGGAAAAAGTGTCTATTACAATCGGCCAAGAAAGATCAGCATTTTGTTCTTGCTTCAAAATGCATATTTATACAAACTTATAAACATTCAAATTTCAACCGTTCCATAAGTTTTCGGTTACAAGATGGGAAATTGAAGCATTTCACTTCCTTGTCCTTTGTCCTCCTTCATGCGGACAAAGCACTTTTGTTTATTTACTCTTCTTGCTCTAGAAATAGAACAAAATAACACTTGTCATCATTTGATGCCAGACACTTGCCCCTTCGCATGCCCAATGCAATTGACACACTTTTCTATCAATTGGTCTATCAACTTTGAAGGATCTGTTTGGTTGTTTGCCTCAAAAGTGTAACAATTCTTCGCTAACTATGGCAACCTTTCTCCTACTTGTCGGTCTTCAGTGACGATAGAACATAACTGTACACTTGGTTTTATTAACCATTTATCCACTTGGACAATATCAATCTGGCTTATCTGGAATATTTCAACCTTCTCTTTTTCCTCATTCTCCTTTATATCGAGCAGGTGCTTGGCTATATTGATCTTTCCCAGTGTCCCAACGCTGCTTTCTCTATCGAGGTCCAACAAATTTTTATTTATCAAGCTGAAAGTTTGTTTGCAAGAGTTTCTCATTTCTTTAGCTCATTCTCTATTTTCTGATATATTACGCTCCCACGCCTTCAACAAGATATTCCCTCTGGTTTCCTTTGGGATGGAAAGTCTAGAACTATTGACCATTTCTTTTTTCGTCGTGGCTATAAAATCCTCTTGGAAATCAACCCGAGCAACCCCAACTTCTCTTTCTCTCAAAGAAATGTCTTTCAGTGCTTGGTCAATTGTCTGTCAATGATTTTGGATGGCTTGCACTTTAACAAGTAAATCTTGTTGAGCTACTGACACTCTCTTTCGGATCTCAATGGTTTGGGATTGGAATATCCTGATATCTATAACCCGGTGCTTGACAAAATTCAACTTTATCTGTAACTACCTTATCAGTTCTTCTTGCTGGCTTACATGTGCTTGGCTGGTCTGGGCCGACTGATGTATTTGCTTGATATCGGATCTGAGATGCTCGATTTCCTTTTGATCGGATGCTTTGGCTTTCTCTAGACTTGTGTTCACCTGATCTCTAGAATTTGCCTCCACCATAGCTAGCTTAGCCTCCAATTTACTGATCAAGTGTTTCTTCCACTTTAATTGTTCCTTTAGAGATCTGACGGAATATTGGTTGGTTGTAGCAAAAGCCCCCAACGTCCCTCCTATCTGAGTGGCGAATTCCTCCTTTTTTATGGCCTTCCCATCGATTAGGATTTTGAATTTTTTGGCTATTGTGCCTACTTCTCGGCAAATCTCTTACTTCATAATGGAATTTCTCTTATCGAAGAAAAATTCATTTGGAGGCCACTCTTCTACAGAAATAGGCGTTAGTTCTTCGCCAAAAATCCATCTCGTGTTGGGGGTCCCGTTTGTGAACTGTAAGGGAGTGATAGAAGTGATGGGACTATCGATTTCCTTGGATGGTTGCTCTGGGATAATAACCATGTTTGGATCGCTTGATGTGGGAAATGGTGTGACACCTACCTTTTGTGGGAATATTTATGCTTGGCTCTGGACCAGCTCACCTGGTGCAACTGCTTATGGGATTCCTTTCTCTAGGTTAGGGATCTTGACTTCCTGTTCTGGGTTCTTGACTTCCCCTATTTTTTTCTGATTTTCCTCCCGGTTGGGATCTGAATATTTTGAGCCCTTGGATTTTGTTTGTTGTATATCTGTCGTCTGTTGGTTCTTGCCCTGTAAAACTGGGGGGAAGAAGCTCCGCCAGTGCTCCTGAAATTTGAAGAATTCGGCCATATCTCTAGGTGACAAGGCTTGAATTCGACTTAGGAACTCAACATAGGATCTCACACCTCGGAAGATGTCGTCATGAGGAGAATTCTCATGTTTGTATCTTTTCAAGCCACAATTCTCCATGTGATTACTCACAACCTTATTTGGGTCATGTTTCTTAAACTCGATATCCACCAATTTCAATTCCTCCAAGGCCGTAGCCTCGGCTTTGGCATGTCCAAAATCTAATAAAGAATATGTATTAAAATGAATGGGGAAGGGCGGTCATACCTTCTTCGAAAAACCTTTGAGCTCTTTTCTTATGCCACCAAGCACGGTTTGCCTAGCGATTTCACGACATACCAGCATATCCAACAAGAATAGCGACAGAGAATAGGGGGGGAAAAGAGGCGCCAAAAACCTTGATGTATGAAAACTCCTCTTCTACATACCAGTCAACCACACTACTTAAGTTGGCAGTGATGCTATTTGAAATCCTGGGAGGTGGGTTACCGAAGATGGAGACATGCATCGGTACCATTACCCAGTTGAAAATCTTGTAGATGAATTCTTTGGCCTTATCCTCCCAAAGTTTCGAGTGATAGACATGAATAGAATCGTCATTAGATGGAGTCCATATCTATCTCATTAGAGGGAAATGTGTCATGAAAAAAATAGCGTCCATGATGTAAGTGGACATGAAAAATGAAGTTGCTTTCCCACTCGCCTTTTGCACTCGATATTCAGTAATTCGACTGGTCAGACTGTCTGAAAACAGTTTTTCCCAGTCGAAAGAAAAACCTTCAGCGACTGTATGAATAAGAGGTAACCATGGGAGGAAAAAGTGAGTGGTGTCCTCCCTCCCATACAACCTATAGGCCATCATCACTATATACCTGAATGGCAGCTCTAAGGAGGAGATTGAATAAATTCCATTGCTATCCGCCCTGAATTTTGTGGGGTGTGAAACCCAATCCTTGATCAGATCAGATAAGTTTCTGCCATATTGCTCACATTCCTTCCCTTTAAAACCTTCTATAAACTCAACATTGTATGTGAAATTTGGTGTGGGTGACAACTTATACATTACCTGCAAATGTTCCATTCTAAAAGTCCTAATCGTCACCTTTTGTTCGCTGATAATCGTCCTGGTCAAGATATCTACATGGTCCAATGCCCATATGATCATATCATAATAGGGAAGGATCCGTAGCCTTGCTTATATTTTGTGCATCTCTTCTTGAGTGACGATTTTGTATTTGGTGGCCAAATCATCCTTCTCGTTATCACTAGAATCATCTAAACAATTCACCGATTTGGACTAAAGAATGTCAGAGATGTATGTCTAGGTTTTGATAGTATTAATACTTCGGGGTGAAGTATCGGAAACATCATCTGAGCCTTGACCTGAACTCTCGACAGCCACCTTGGAAACTTTTCATGGAGCCATGGTAGAGAACCCTGTACTCATATCTCCTGTAGTAAGAATTGTAAATACAGACGGAAGTTATCCTGGTGAAAAATCTCTGCGCGCAAATAGAAATAAAATTGAAATAATGAAAGAAACTCCCTTTCTTTGATCTTTCAACTTTGCATGAGTCCTTGTTGATAGAATGATCAAGTCGTTTAGTGGAAAGATTTAGGCGTGAAACGAGATCATATTTTCCATTAACTCACCAAGATTCAAATCAATTCCATAAATGTTTAAAATATTTGTGATGATAAAAAAAAAATGAGGAAACATTCAAAATTCTCATCCGTAGACTGTGTATGTTAAAGGTCCTTTAAGGCATTAATTAATTTAGTTAAGTTCCTTCAATTTTGTACTTTTAGCCCTTGAAACCCCTTTTCGACGTTCGCTATCTCAGATGATTTCGTTCCTAGTCTTGGAGTCCCAGAGACCCAAAATCACGATGGCGTGATTTATCCTTTTATCTGTGACGTCGCCCAAGGTTTTAGTTAATCCATGTCTAAGAAATAAAATCGTGACTTCATGGATAAGATTCGTGAAGATGCAGATTCTGAGGGAGAAATCACCGAGTCGCGAAAGCACGATAATGTTTAGACAAGTTTTAAAGAATTTACTCTTGACACTAACCAAGGTAACTTTTAAAACTGTTTTGCGACTTCGCGTATCGGAGTTTGAAAAGCATTCAACTTGTAACTCCCGAAGCATGAGAGCACGAGGTAATAAAAGTGATAAAATTTCTTAGCGGTTAAGTGACGGTGATTTATAACTATAATGGTCATCGCCATTTCATGTGTCGGGATACTGAGGCTTTAGTGGGTAAAGATCATGAAATAAAAGACAGCCTAAAAACCAACTTCTGAGTTTAAGTATTATATTTCAACCACTTAGAAAAGGTGGCTCCAACACTTCCCATGAAGGGGCATAAATATTTTAGCCAAAAGCCTTGCCTTATCAATGGTTTCATGATACATTCCCAACATCTCCTTAAGCTTCTTCTTGGAACCCAATTCTTCCTTCTTCAACTTATTAACTTCAGCTCTTGCTTCCTTGAGCTTCCTCTTGAGCCCCTTAAAGGTGGGGTTGATTTCATGTTGAGGAGTAGTGATGTCAACAACTTCAATAGGATGCTTAGAAGATTGAGGTTTTCCTTTTTGCTGGGCTAAAGTCTATGTTGTATCATCCTTCACATGGACATGTTGCTTGGCCGTTGCTCTAGTAAAATGCTTCCTAGGTTTAACCTTGTCTGCAACAATGGGTGGGGGAAAAACAAGCTTTTTTCCTTTCAAGCCTCTTGGTTTTCTTGAAGGAACCTACATAGGGATAGGATATGCCTTTGGTTAATTTTCTCTGTCTAAAGGTTTTGAAGGACCTCCTACTTCTGCTTCATAAGTGGCTCTGTCAACTTTATCACTCATAGTCACCCTTTTCCTCTTTCTAGTCTCTAAATTCATAGTCCTCTCAACAGGAGTAGGACTTTGTCTCTTGGACTATGGAGTGGGGGAAACATCTAACTGAAACTGTGATGAAGTTAGGAAGGTTTCCCAATCAGTGTTTGTCTTCCTCAACTCTTCCATTACTAACATCTTAATAAGGATAGAATGAAATACATTGGTATCTACTTGCTTTGACTTGGCTTGAACTCTGTCAGAAATCTTACCAATTCTTCTAAAAAGATAAAATGGAAGGTTCATGGCTTATTTTCCTGTGAAGTGTAGTAACAACCTGATGTGGTATTGGTACACCATGTTGAACCTCCCCTCATATGTGAAGTATCTCTGGATAACCCTCAACATATTGTCAAAACATTCAAGCATGTGGCTTCTAGGTACTCCTTTGGACAAGTTGTCCTCCTGATACTTTGGCTAAGTAATTCCTTTGAGAAGGAAGAATTTAATGACATAGCTTTGAACCATTTCTCTCCACTGTTGGGTATCTCTGTTGCAACATATATGGAATTCTCTAAAACATCAAACTCTAGCATCCCCACTTTGTTTTTAGTCCCATTAAATTTGAGTGCAAACTCTTTGGCCACCTCTGGATGCCCCCTCTACATTTTTTGACATAAATTTATACAACCTACCCTCTGAAATGATTCCCAAAACAAAGGTTCAGAGTTAAAGAGTTGCATATCATAAGGTTTTGTCCTCAAAATCTCCCATCCCTTTTGAGTCTTCTTGTGTTGTTGACTATCCATAACTACTGCTAGAAGAATTCTTTCTGTAATTTATTATGACAACTAGGTGTGTGAAAACAGAGTACAAGAATTTAGGGTTTTAATGACAAAATTGTTTTCATAAGGCTCACCTTGTCCAAAGAATTATAAACATCACTCTATAGACATAAAGGTATGATATGGAGCACACTTCAAATAAGATAAATAATGGAACAACCACTGAGATTTCTAATGGAAGGAAGACAAGTGAAGTTTCTTTGCTAATAACAAAGTTTTAACAGCCTAAATATTAGTTTGCAGCACCAAGGATGTATGCAAAGTTAATCCTGGTTCTAAAAATGATCAACCATACATATCAGGTTTGATAGGGGTATCATTCAATCATTTAAGACTAAACTTCAAATGGATGCAAAAGCTGAGTGTTTCAACAATTCTGGAATAGAGGGTTTGCAACACAAAGTTTTCATAATCAGAGCAACTAGTTCACAGTGCTGAGGTATTTTAGTGGGACAGGTGGCTTCTTAGTAGAGGAAAAGATGCATGAGTTCAAGAAAGAAGTATGGACTAGTATGCATAATTTAGGGCACCATGGGAAATGATTTAAAATTTGGAAGAAAATAATCTTGAACAGTTCACAACACCAATGCATAAGGCAACGTAAACCCCTCTTTTCAACATTTGAATAGTGTGGAGACCATCAAGGAGTATCTGTTAAACATGTTTTTGATGTTTATGCTTGTAAACTTGAGTTGGTTTATTTTAAAATGATCCAAACTTCAATGATCCTCTTTAGTCAGTCTGCAGCACCAGTTCGCAGCATCGAGTTTGCAGCGCCAAGTTCAAAATCAAATTGTGCACTTCAAGGAGACTGTTAGAATATATGTGACATAATCCCTGAAAAATTGGTTAAATTAAGGCGTTGAAAACCAATAAATCCCCTTTGACAAATTTCTTAACTACAATGATGACAAATGAATGCTTTAGGTACTCATGAGTACATTGTGAACTCTCCTGATGATGGAGAAAAGGATGAAAGACATGATTCATGAGGCTTTGGAAAGTGGAGGGAGCATTACACAAGCCAAAGGGCATGACCAAAAACTCATAGTGGCCCTCATGAGTTATAAATCAAGTCTTAGGAATTTTTTCCTCTTTCATATGGATCTGGTGGTAGCCAGAACGAAGATCAAGTTTATTAAAGAACTAGGCAACACTCAATTCATCCAAGAGGTCATCAATGACAAGAATGGGAAATTTGTCTTTAATGGTGAGTTTTTTGAGGGCGTGGAAGTCAAGACACATGCACAAAGAACCTTCTTTCTTAAGTACCTATTGATGGGCATAAGTGACACACCATCAACTGGAAGGTCAAATCCAGACCGGGGTTGTCTAAATAACCCAAGTCGTTTGCAATGAAATGACCTGATGGGTTTAATGGCTCCGTTAGCCAACTAAGGTCCTAAAATAAAGAAAAGAAATAAACTAACTAATGCTAAAACTATAGTAATATATATACTTTAATCTAATTATTTACAAATATATGAAACAAAAAGATAAATATGAACATGTCATTATGAAAAGAGTAATTACAGATTGCAGGTTTTAGTGAATGCCTTGCAAAAAATCAAAGTTTGGTTATTGTTTCCGAAAGTAGATAAAGAAAGCACATATTTTTGTATTTTTTGTTTTATAATCACATATCTAAGAATCAATAAAACGTGATTTGAAACAAGGATAGAGTGATGGTCAAAGCCAATCCAGAACTGTCTTGTTTCGCTAATAATAAAATTATAGAAATTAAATGGGAATAAAGCTAGCCTGAGATTAGTTTCATACTGTGTCTATGTCTTTGTGTGATCCAAAAGTCCAATTGTCTCACCTGTAAGAGAAATCTATGATAGGCTTGTACTAATATCTCCTGAATAAATTCAAGGTGACGATTGACAACTAGGATATAAGAACAGAGAAGTAGACATGTATGTCCAATCATCTTATAATTATGAATGATTACAATAACATAAATCTTAGTGTAACACATTCATTTTATCAATCAACTAAACTTCAGACATAAAATCATGATATTAAAATTGATATAGTGATCACAATGATAATATGTGGAACAGTAAATTATAGACAAATTCTAAAGCATTTGTTATAATGAAATATAATATGCTAAAGAAGATTAAGTAGTGTAGCATATCAATATCTCATAATATAAAAAGGAAAAACATATATGGGACAATTGACACACTGGTCTAAAGCCAAAATGTGAATCACTTGTCCATGTAGTTCTGAGAATTACATTCCTATAATCTGTTCCATCCAGAGATGTCTTTCACTTACATAATGAACAGTATCTAAAGTGACATGATATCACATTCCCCTATCTCACAGGATAGAGTAGGATCTCATAAAATAAAAAATATTACAAAAATTGTGAGTAGGGAGCCACTTATAACAGAGTTGGTTTTAATCAAAGATAGACCAAAGTTTTTACAAAAAAAATAGAAAAGAAACTACTAATCATTCAGACGCATAATCGAATATGTTTCCTCCAGATGATCAACAACCAAATCTACTATTTCTTGAAAAACAAAACAAAAATAAGTTAAAAATGATTCATAACTAATTTCTAATTTTTATTTAAAAGAGACTTGGCTACAGAATCGAAGATTTTGTAGCCAGTCTTAATTTAGCAAACAAAATCAAATTCCAAATCGTCTTATTTTGAAATAGATAACATGAATAAAATAAGAGGAAAAACTATTTTACCATTTTTTTAAAATTGACTAATGGTGGGTCGGGTAGTTCAGAATATACTATTTCCTTGACACTTGTTTCATTTTTTATTACTATGTTTCCCGATCTCTTAATACATTTATCTTTCCTCTCGGTGTGTGTCTGGAGATCGTGATTTTCTTGCCACAACAAATCATTCTATGAGGTAAGAGTTTTAATTCTGGACTGTAGGATAGGTATGTTAGTGTAATACCGCTCGATCCAATGGAAACAGACATCACATTGTACAAGAGAGATGGAAGGTCGATGAAGTGCACAGTCAAACAGAGGTGTATCAATATTTCCTGCTATTTGATTTTGATCAGGTCTAATACTGGAGAACCCCTCTTTACCTTTGAGGCACAGTGGCAAATTTGTCACAAAATCGTAAGGTTCAGAAGGAGTGATAAGTTTCTTCATGTGGCCCTCAAATTACGAATCTTCCAAAACTAGAAAATATTTGATCTCTAGATTAGAGCACTCGTCGATCTCGATCAGACCGATCGAGGTCAGACGAGTGTTAGATTGGTTCCTTAGCTTCCTTGAAATTTGGCAACCTGCCCTTTTGTTTCTTTCTTTTTTGTTCCTATGCGAGGTTTCTCGACATCCGGATTCACAATAAATTTCAGGCTAGCATCAGTATTAGACACAAGTGGGTCAATAACCCTTGATTCAACAGTCTCCTTCTCAAGATATCCTACAGGTGAAGACTTAATCGACATCTCTACATCTAGGAGGGTTCTATTATTAAAGGCTGGTATATTGGGTGAAATAACAAACTGGTCTTCAATAGATGACTCATCTAAGTTAGGGTGTACTATAGGGACAGCTTGGAAAAAACCATTTTTGATCAAAAAATTCTCCCAACAGTCACCAACAGTCGATAAATGATGTATCAACAATATCTTGAACAACCTGTGATGAAACAGGCTTGAATCGACACTTTGTCTCTTATATCTTTTGGACATTTTATAGAGATTTCTCAACAAATAAAATGGCATATCCAATTCGAAACCAATAAAATGCATGAGTAAACAAATATGGTAGAGGAATACCAATCCATATCGCCCTTCACATGTCACGAATTTCTTGAGAATCAACAACAAGCCATGCCACCTAGGTTTAACCACGGAGATAGAAATACCTTTTTCACAGCAGTTGATTTTTCAGGATGTCATAAACAGGCTCCATGGGACTCCTTCAATTTGGGCATTCTTGAACCATTTTTCACCCTTCGATGGAAGCCCTATCACTTCACTCACAAACCCCTCAGTCAACTCTAACTGTGTGTCCCCGATTTTCGCTCTGTAACCATCGAAGGTCTATGCGAAGGCCTTTACCACCTGAAGGTTATAACCTTCAATTTTTTTAAGGAAAACATCACAACTGTGGCTTTTTATATCCTCAATCGCATCAAACATAGTTACCAACTTAATGAGAACTTTGACCTCAAAACGACACCTATGGCCCAAAAAACCTATATTTTTGCATAAAAAACATCAAAATCAACCCCCAAATCAAAAAGTGGTGCTACCGGTAGCACCATTTTTTAAAACGAGGTCAAAATTACAACATTTTTCAAACATGGGCTTCAAAACTTAGACAGTAGCTCATAAAACTTTAAAATCAGCACCTAAAAACAAATAAGATGTTTTTGATTTTTTTTTTCTTTTCAAAATGTTAAATTTTGAGATCATTTGAAATCGTATTTTTATCACTTGGTACCATTAAAACCAAAACCTCAAAATCAACCATCAAATTGAAAAGTACTGCTACCGATAGCACCCATTCTAAAATTGGGGTATGGAAATGACACATTTTTATAATGTGGTAAACGAACTCATCATTACTGTAAACAAAATCATAAAATAAATCCTTAAATGTTTACTTTTTAAATGTTATTATCACACAAAGAACAAAGTAATACATATGCCATGAAAATATCACAATATACTTTAAAAATTCAATGTCACTTTTTAATAATTTTTTACTTTTAATAATAAAAATAGTAAATACAAGTTACATTGAATGAAACATAAATAATTTCTTAAAAGTAATGTTATATTGACCATATTCAAAACATATGAGCTAACAAAATTGTGAAAAACAAACAAAAACTAGAAAGAAATGAAAAAAAATTAAAATTTCCCCAAAAAACAATAATTCAAAAAACAAAAATACAATTTTTTGTTTAAAAGAAGACCAAAAAATCCCTTCAAACTTAAAAAAAAGCAAAAAAAAATTAGAAAAAAAAAATGAAAAATAATCAAAATTCAATAAAGTATTTAAAAAAACATCTAAAATATAAATAAATTAACAAAAACACTAATATTACCTAAACTACAAATTTATTTAAATGTTTTTTTTTAATAATATGTTAATAATGTAAAAATGTTATAATATAAGATTGTTATATTAGAACAATGTTATATTATAACATTGTTATATTATAACATTGTTATAATATAACATGTTATATTAACTTTTATCTCTATAAATTAACCTTTATACTAAAAAAAATCATATCCCTCTATAAATTAACCTTTTTCAAGAAAAAAAAATATTTGATATTTTAAAAATATTTTACATTTCAAAGAATTTGATATAAACCTATAACAAACACAAAGTTAAAGTAACAAAACTTCACCAATTAACATTCAATGTCAAACACATGCTACTACTTTCAACTCTATGCTTTTTTTTCTTATTCAAAATATTTTACATTTCAAGGAATTTGATATAAACCCATAACACACACAAAGTTAAACTATACAAAACTTCATCAATTAACATTCAATGTCAAACACATACTACTACTTTCAACTCTATGTTTTCTTTTCTTATTCCTATGCTTTTTTTTTCTTTTCTTATTGTACACTAACTCTAACTCTATGATTTCTTTCTTATTCTATGCTAACGCTATCTCTATGCTTTATTTTCTTATTCCTCATCGACAAATGCCTTGGCACTTTCGCTTTAAATTTCTTTGAATATTCCTACCTAAAAAAAAAACATTATTCTCAACTACCCACTATTTGTATTTGTGGACCTTCCAGTACATGACGCGATCGAGATAAAAAGAAAAGTAAAAATCTTTGAAAAGTAACGCAGATACATCCATCATTGTGTAAATTAGTTCGCTAATTTCTCCCTTGAATATTCCACTCAAATGCTCCGACAAACCTCCTCTTGACTGCTCCGAAACTTTCTCTCATTTGCAAAGCAGATTCCTCTCTGTAACGCGAGGACAAACTCTTATCTACATAAACTTGTTGCAGCAGAAGATTTTTGATTTGTGAAGTAAATTTTCTTCATTCAAATGCATGCATGGCTCAGTCGAAGATGATGAAGAGACCGCTGGAAGCTCGATTATATCTAAAAGCTCATCGAATGCATAAAAACTCATCAAATCCTATGGGTGTCCACAGGACCTAGGCCAGGCCCGCGGGGGGCTGAGGCGATGTCGGACAACACCCCAGCCCCCGCGCAGGCCTAGGCTGGGTCCCATTCATATTATAATATAACATTGTTTTATTATAACGATGTTATAATATAACATCGTTATAATATAACATTGTTATATTATAACATATGTTTATGTTTTTTTTTATAAATATTTATGATTTTTTTTGTGTAAATTGTATTTTTTTTTAAGTTTTTGATATACATTTTAATGTTTTTTGTTGTAGTTTTAAGGTTTTTCAATTTAATTTTG
>JZKD02S2390816.1:618202-636773 GCA_000966675.3 Picea glauca | reverse complement strand
AAGGTAATTGGGCCCTACTGTATGACTCTCGGTTCAAAGAATTTCAAGGGAAACTGCGTACAAGATGGCTTGGACCTTACGAAGTAGACACTATTTTCCCCAATGGAATAGTAAGTCTCCTCACAATCGATGACTCCAAAACACCATTACTTGTAAATGGTCATCAGCTCCGTCTTTACATGCGCCCTATTTCCAAAGAAGATTTTAAGGCCACGTGCATGGCAGACTCCCATTACCTCTTCTTAGAGGGGACTTCTACCCCTCATTGCAATTAATTCTTTTAATTTAATCTCTTTAGTATTAGATTAGATTTTATTTACTAATAATCCCTATCAAGAAATACCATGTTACAATCAATTTTTGCAGATTCCCGATCGAAGCACAGGCCACTAGGAAAGGACGATCCTACTTCACAAAGAGACAAGATTTCCTGATGCTGAAACACCACTGTTCAGAACTTTTGACTTTCCTCCGATGTTGAAACACCACTGTTCAACATTTTTTGACTTTCCTCTGTTGCTGGAACACTACTGTCAGCAATTCGTTCCCTTTTCTTCATTACTGAAACACCACTATCAACAACCCCACACCTTTTCCCCCCATCAATGTTCAACAACCTTTTACCACTTTTTCCCCATTTCCTCACCTTATTCATCGACAAAACAACATCGTCCAACAATTGTTTCACCTTTTCTTTTCTGTCGCTGAAACACCATTGTCAACAACTTTTCATCATTTTTCCCAGTGCTGAAACACCATTGTTCAACACTTTTTGACTTTCCTCTGTTGCTGAAACACCACTATCAACAATTCGTTCCCTTTTCTTCATTACTGAAACACCATTCACAATAACTTTTCTCCTTCTCCCTATTTCCAAAACACTACAGTCTGACAATTCCTCACTTTCTTCATCGACGAAACAACATCGTCCAACAATTGTTTCACCCCATTCTTTTCTATTGCTGAAACACCAACTTCTCAACATTATCTGTCAGCAAGCTTTTATGCTCTCGTACTATAGTTCGTCCTTCCAGACAGCAAATACTTGATACAATTCATCTATTAAATCAAAAGTCTCCACCATGACTACTGCAGAACTACCATGGACAGGTATTATATTTTGTTTGCAGCACGAATCAGAAGGTAAGGCGAGGTATGTAAATTTTATGTAATACAGTTAAGCTATAGTTAATGAGAAGATTCCAAATCATTATGACCACTCGAGTGCAATCATTATTAACCGCACTTGACGGGAGGGGAGGACATATCAAATCTTTTATACCATCATTTCACACGAATTCATCACCGCCATTCCTATTTTACCATCCTTTCGCGTGTTTTACCACCATTTGCATACCTTCACTCAGAAAACTCACTTTGCACAGAAGTTGTTACTCAAACTCTTTGGTGGTGTATTTTACCGAGTTGGTAGCTATGGGAGGCTCTATTATACAGAACGAACTCACCACGACAGCTCTGTTAGAACATTATCCAGTAGCTTATCAAATCTTTCAGCAGGCAGGATGGCTCAGTTATTTTCAGAGACTCCATGGGTATGATGAACAACAGGTTCTGCAATTTGCTCAAAACCTTCAGGAAGACTATTCTATTGTTCAAGGGGTCCAAATTTCAGTAACAGAAGAGGATATAGCATAGGTTTTGGGTCTCCCCACTGATGGTATTCGCATGTTCAGCCGTAAACATATCATTCGAAATGCCCAACAGAACTTCTTCTTACCAGAAGAACAAATTGAAATTAAAGGCCGGGGTGTTCGACTTAGCTCGTTGCCACCCCCATGGCCGGAAGTTGAAAAATTCATCAAACACTAACTCACCTGCAAAGGTCGATACCAGGAAGTCTACCAGCATGATTTTGTCCTGTTGTCTCATTTACGACATAATAGACGGGTGAATATTCCTTATTATTTGTTGGGTTGTCTGAAAAATATGGCGCACTACTGCAGAAAGGCTAAATATCCCACCCTTTCACTCACCCATCACTGCCTTGTCCAACTGCTTATCCAAAGGGGTTTTTCCCAACAAAACCCTCCACTAAACAACCCAACCATAAACCCCCAAAGAGCTGCTGAAATTCCTGAAAGCCTCCAAGAGCAGCAACCGCAAAACCCTCCAGACTCTCTAGAAGTACCCAACAACCCGCACACAGAACCAATTAGTCCAATTAATCCCCCTACCATACCAAGACTGCCTCATACCTTACCAGAATCATCCACTCCTGCCCTTCATATTCTTAGCAATGGCTCTGAGCCGGACAATCCCCCCTGCCCCATCATTGAGGAAAAATCCTCATGTAAATGAAAGAAAATTCCCTTCTTTCTGCCCTTCTTACAAAGAAAGCGAACAAGGGCCTCAATAAGGCCAGCCATCATTTCCACTACCCTAGACCCTCAACCCATCCGACTGATACCCCGTACACCGCCAACCGCCCAAATCCCAAAATCTTTGCCTATTCAACCCACGGGAACTAAAACACAAGAACCAGATGCCCAGGGTGTTTCAACATCATTCGTCTCAAATAAAGTAGCTGAAACACAAGAACCATCTACCCATTCCATAGCCGAAACATAAGAACCAGCTACCCATTCAGTGGCTGAAACACAAGAACCAGCCATAGCTGCCACACAAGAACCAGCTACAGCTGAAACACAAGAACCAGCTGCTGATACTGATACTAAGATACAGGAATCAGAAGTCCAAGGTGCTGCAACGTTACTTTCCTTACATCAAGAACATGAAACACAAGAATCAACTGCCATTCCTGTAGCTGCTCCACAAGAACCAGCTAGTGAGGTTGTGACTGCCACACAAGAACCAGTCACCCCTCAACTAGAACCAACAATGGCCTCTGTCTTGAAAGAAAATGAGTTTTTAAAGTCTGAACTGGAAGCATACAAGCAAGAACTAGCCAGGGAAAAGGAAGCATGCGAGAAGGAACTAAATTTGTACACCCTAGCTCACACAGCAACCATGTCAGAGGGGACTACAGAGAGCCTGTGTAAAGAATATATGTGTTGTCAATGTGGGGATATATACTATCAAGCAGGCTACAAGGTAATTCAAGTCCCAATGCCAGGAGCTTCCCCTACTTCCTCAACTTTTGTAGTCAAAAAAGAAGAACCTGCTATTACACAAGAACCAACTATAGATGTCACACAAGAACCAGCTACAGCTGAAACACAAGAACCAGCAGGACCTCCCAAGATTAAGACTGAGCCCTGCATTGCAACAAATGAAGCCCCTGCTTTTGTCAACAAAGCCGTACAGACAGTGCCTATTGAGGAATTTACACCTCCCAGCCAGATCAATATCCACACTTTTGTGGAACAATCTACTCAGACCTTACCTCACCCCACTACTTGCAATGTTAAAACACAGACTCAGCCATGGGATGAACAGGCAGTAATACAGAAATGGAAGGAAGAGTATGCTGCTACACAGGCTAAAAGCCTGCAAGAGCACAGACAAATCTGGATAAATCATACCTACTAAAATTGGGAAGCTTTAGAGCAAACACGCTAGGAAGCTCGTGCCCTTAAGAAACATAACAAAGAGTTGAAAGGTAGAATGGCACTGGTATTTGACTTGGTACAAAAGCTATTGGCCACAAGAAAACCATCCTGCAATTACTCCTTGTTCCTTATGGAATGTCTTACATGGTTTCAGATCAAATCAATCACGGAAGGCAGACCCCATGCAGTACTACACCCATCAGATTTTGTCAAAACCTTTACAAAATCATCTACTAGGGATCAAAACCTCCTCTGTGAGGCGTATTTTCATAACAAGGCCATTCCCAAGAACAGGCAGCTGAACCTTAATCCTCTTGTCGGGGACATCCAGATTTGGGTGTTCACCTCCTTTCTCCACAATCAGATTTTGTGGCAAGATGACTTCTTAGCTGCCAAGCACAATGAAGATAACCGCCTTCTCTGGATAAGACCAGAACCATAGAATGAAACCACCTTTGTCATAGAATATTATCAGTTCTTAAAGAAACCAGGGATGACTGAACATGTTCAGCAGCTACAATCAATAGTGCTTCAGGATTGTCAGCACTTCATCAGATCCATAGATATTGCTGCCCTCCAGGCAAATAACTTGTTTTGGCAGCAATCCACTGAGAAAAGACAGGAACACAATCATTTTAGCCCCACTAACCTTGAGGTAGCAATCTCCAGGGTACCTAACTACATCCAGTGTGTTCAGCAATGTGCTGAAAGCTGGATAGGGTACCGGTTTTATTTTCCTATCCTCTGGTTGCTAATAGAAATATATCAAATCCATTATAAGCTGCCGAAGAAGACATAAACAATAGCTTGGAAAAGGTTACAATGGGTCCAAGGGTTTAGAGCACCAATGGACAGTACCTCCCACAACTACTTCTTGAGTAACTTACATGCTCAGAGTCGATATTCAGACTCTGATTCAGAGTGAAGTTTCCTGAGGACATGCAACACCTTGAGTTGGGGGGGATGTTAGGACCACACAATGTACCTTTTTTCCCATACTTTTTGCCACTATTACACTCTTGTTCACTCACATTTAAACCCATATTATCACTTTATCTTATCTTTCCAAAGGTATACAATGTCTCTTCTCTTTACTATACGTTTAATCTGTTTTGCATATAATTTCACATTACTCTCGTACTTAACCATTGATTAGAAATGTATAAGTGCTGAAATAGTTCAAACTGCAGATTAGTATTTGAGGCCTGTTGCTAAAACAACAATTCACAGAAGCTATTACACAGTCCATGGTTGACGATGCTGAAACACAGAAGTTGTTACATAGTCCATGGTTGATGATGCTGAAGAAGCTATTACGCAGTCCATGGTCGAAGATGCTGAAACACAGAAGCTGCTACACAATCCATGGTCGACGATGCTGAAACACAGAAGTTGTTACACAGTCTATGGTCAACGATGCTAAAACACAAAGGAAGTCGTTACATAGTCTATGGTCAACAACAACTCACACAGATTGACTACAACAGTCGCATCGTAAGCCAACCATCAACCATCGCTGCTACCTGAGAGGGGCTGAATAGTCAGAGTGCAAATCTCGTGGCTGAAACAACCCATGATTTGTGATGTCGAAATAGCATGCAATAGTAGCAACGAGAAAGAACTGTTACTCCAGCCATAACAGTAACACCTCATTCAACACTTGTAATAGCATTCTGTTGCGGGAGACTAGGACATCTTATTCCGGTTTAGAAAGTCGATCTAACTAAGAAGAGGACTCAGATATATGTCTGTAATTTTGATCAATTGTATCGAAGGGATTCCCTCTTTATAAGAGGAAATCATCATTCGAGAGGATCTCCAGTTTTTGGTGCTAAGAAAGTTTCACAGAGAAGGACGTACTTCATTTTCAGATTGTAATATGATACATTGATAGATGAATAAAAGACCGTTTTAAGCATCCCTCTCTAGCCTCTTTGTTTCAGGGGAATCTTGTGACAAGGGAGGGCCCACCTTCTTCACAGGATTCACCCGTTAGTTTAATAGTGTGTTAGTGTAATCTCTGTTTATGCCTTGATTAATTTTTGTTTTGTTGAAACACTACTTTTATGAATTCTGCTTTGTTGAAACACTACTGAACTATGTCTTGCTAAAAACTATGTTATATTGAACGTTGCATTGTTTTCATGAAAGTTCATGCTTGGTTAATTGTTAATCATTTTAGTTAGCAATATTGTGTGCTGAATTCATGAAGTTTGGTAATCAGAGACTGGTGCTAAAGGTTCCTGCTTAAAGGCAGGGATTAAGGGTCCTGTTCTCTGTTAGAAGTAGTCATCTTTCAATTATTTTCATGAGTGTGCTAATCAGAGACTGGTGCTAAAGGTTCCTTCTTAAAAGAAGGGATTAAGGGTCCTGTTCTCTGTTAGAAGTAGTCAGCTTTTAATCATTTTCATGAGTGTTCTAATCAGAGACTGGTGCTAAAGGTTCCTGCTTAAAGGAAGGGATTAAGGGTCCTATTCTCTATTAGATAGAGTTATCCTTCAATGCATTAATGTTTTCATGAAAGTGTGTTAATCAGAAACAAGGTGTTGGAGTTCCTGCTTGGGAATAGGGTCCTGTTCTCTGGTTACAGAATAGTTGTTCTTTCCTATTGCAGTTGTTATTTTAATGTAATCCAGGATTCTTTAGATTGATCATCTCTTTAAGCTCTGCAATAGGTAGGTAGCTTTCTTGTAATTCAAGTCAGAACTTCAGTTTATTCAAGGCAAGTGTGATTAATATAGCTTCCTTTACTACAACTCTAGGCTGCTTTTGGAATTGAGCATATATAGTGCGTGGTTACCTTTGAAATAAACAGACTTCCCTAGGTTGACAATTTATGTAGCACTTGATTGTTTGAATTAATTAAGCAGTTATAGTGACCAACAAGGAGGTCTAGTGAGAATTTTGATTTTCTTCTTAGCGGGTGTGGTTGTTTTAGTTTCACTACTAAGATTGTATTTCAAGATCAATATGTCTTTCTTGATTTGACTTGCCTCCTCAAAGGCTTCTAACAACATATTTTTCTTGGACTTTTTGACCCAAATTTCTATGTTATTATGTAGAGCCTTAGTATAATATGCAACGATTAAAATTTCAACTGGCATTGAATCTGCAGGGATTTTATTTTTTAAAGTAAGAAATCTTTGGTTAAAATCTTTCACTTTTTCTTTAGGATTGATTTTTAAGTTGGAGAGTTCCATAACCAAGACTTCTGGAGATTTATCATGTTTGAAGTTTTCCAAGAAACAAGTTTGAAACTTGTTCCAAGAGAAAATGGTTTGGTGTTGTTGAGCGAAATACCATGTGGAGGCATTTCCCTCAAAAGTATAATGGAATAATCTTCATACTACATCTTCATGCTCAACACTACGAAGTCTAATGGCTAGCATAAAATTTTTGATGTGATCTTCAGTGGATTGTTTCGAATCTAGGTCAAATTTAGGAAACCATTTTTTTGGATGTTTTGGTAATGGGTGTTGGGCTCTAGGTACAACCATGGAATCTTGATTGAGATAGGGTCTGAAAGGATTATTTTGACTTTCCATGGGCGTTGTTGGTGTCGAAGGCTGTGGTGGTCCAGATGAAGAACTTCCTTCATCTAAGGACTCTCCTCCTGAAGAGTATGGAGATGAATCATGTGGGGAAGATGGAATACCAAATCCTTCGGCTCCAAGGGTACGTGTTTCAGTAGGATTGGTAGTATTTTCACCTAACGGGTTTTGGAGCAGACCAGTGCCTTGAAGTTATTCTCGGATATCTGAGAAATCAAGGGCTTGATTAAGTGGCATACCAGGTTGTCTAATATGGGCTAAGGTACTATGCGCTATTATGAGTGATTGACGAACAATTTCTTGAATGTCGTCCCGTTGAGGAACTGGTGCCACTGGTTCAATGGGGATCTCAGGGTTATTGTTTGAGGTAGTTGTTGTTTTGAGTGTGACGTTATTGTCTGAGTGACTACGTGTTACTACAGGAGTGCGAGTGTGTGGGGGAGGAGTATTGTGACCTCCACGTGCCATTAATCAAATTCAGTCCCTCCTTCTAGTGCCATTTGTTGACGAGTGTAAGTGAGACACCATCAAGTGGAAGGTCAAATTTGTAATGGGGTTGTATAAATAACCCAAGCCATTTGGAATGAAATCACCTGACGGGTTTAATGGCTTTGTTAGCCAACTAGGGTCCTAAAATAAAGAAAATAAATAAACCAACAAATGCTAAAACTATAGTAATATATATACTTTAATCTAATTATTTACAAATATATGAAATAGAAAGATAAATATGAACATGTCATTATGAACAAAGTAATTATAGATTGCAAGTTTTAGTGAATGCCATGCAAAAAATCAAAGTTTGGTAATTGTTTTCGAAAGTACATAAAGAAAGAACATTTTTTTGTATTTTTTGTTTTATAATCACATATCTAAGAATCAATAAAACATGATTTGAAACAAGTATAGAGTGATGGTCAAAGACAATCCAGAACTGTCTTATTTCGCTAATAATAAAATGACAAAAATTAAATGGGAATAAAGCTAACTTGAGATTAGTTTCATACTGTGTTTATGTCTCTGTGCGATCCAAAACTCTAGTTGTCTTGCCTGTAAGAGAAATCTATGATAGGCTTGTACTAATATCTCCTGGATAAATTCAAGGTGACGATTGATAGCTAGGATATAAGAATAGAAAATTAGACATGTATATCCAATGATCTTATAATTATGAATGATTACAATAACAAAAATATTAGTGTAACGCATTCATTTTATCAATCAACTAAACATCAGACATAAAATCATGATATTAAAATTGATATAGTGATCACAGTGATAATATGTGGAATAGTAAATTATAGACAAATTTTAAAGTATTTGATATGATGAAATATAATATGCTAAAGAAGGTAAAGCTGTGTAACATATTAATATCTCATAATATAAAAAGAAAAAACATATATGGGACAATTGACACACTGGTCTAAAGCCAAAATGCGAATCACTTGTCCATGTAGTTCTGAGAATTACATGCCTATAATCTGTTCCAAACAGAGATGTCTTTCACTTACAAAATGAACAGTATTTAAAGTGACCTGAGATCACATTCCCCTATCTCACAGGATAGAGTAGGATCTCATAAAATAAAAAATATTACAAAAATAGCGATCAGGGAGCCACTTATAACAGAGTTGGTTTTAATCAAAGATACATCAAAGTTTTTACAAAACAACCAGAAGAGAAACTACTAATCATTTAGATGCATAGTCGAATATGTTTCCTCCAGATGATTAGCAACCGAATCTACTATTTCCTGAAAAACAAAACAAAAATAAGTTAAAAATGATTCATAACCAATTTCTAATTTTTATTTAAAAGAGACTTGGCTACAGAATCAAAGATTCTGTAGCTAGTATTAATTTAGCAAACAAAATCAAATTCCAAATCGTCTTATTTCAAAATAGATAACAGGAATAAAATAAGAGGAAAAATTGTTTTACCATTTTTTTAAAATTGACTAAAGATGGGTCAGGTAGTTTAGAATTTACTATTGCCTTGACACTTGTTGCATTTTTTATTACTATGTTTCCCGATCTATTAAAACATTTAGCTTTCCTGTGGGTGTGCATCTGGAGGTCGAGATTTTCTTGCCTCAACAAATCATTATGTGCAGTACAATTTTTAATTCTGGACTGTAGGATAGGTATGTCGGTGTAATATCGCTCGATCCAATGGAAACAGACATCACACTGTACAAGAGAGATGGCAGGTCGATGAAGTGCACAGTGAAATAGAGGTGTATCAATCTTACTTGCTATTTTCTTCTAATCAGGTCTAATATCGAATAACCCCTCTTTACCTTTGAGGTACGGTGGAAAATTTGTCACAAAATCGTAAGGTTCAGAAGGAGTGATAAGTTGCTTCTTGTGGCCCTGAAATTATGGATCTTCCAAAACTAGAAAATCTTCGATCTCTCGATCCGAGCACTCATCAATCTCGATCAGACCGATTGAGCTCAGATGAGTGTCGGATCGGTTCCTTAGCTTCCTTGAAATTTGGCAACCTACCCTTTTGTTTTTGAACCCTAAGTCTATGCATTTATTTTTTGTTCCTATGCAAGGTTTCTCGGCATCTGACTTCACAATAATGTTCAGGCTAGCATCAGTCTCAGGCACAAGAGGGTCAATAACCCTTGATTCAAAAATATCCTACTCAAGATATCCTACAAGTGAAGACTTACTCCACATTTCTGCGTCTAGGAGGCTTCTGTTATTGAAGGTTGGTCTATTGGGTGAAATAACAAACTAGTATTCAATCAATGGCTCATCTAAGTTAGGGTTTATTGTAGGGACATCTTGGACAAAACGATTTCTAATTAGAAAATTCTCCCAACAGTCACCAACGGTCGATAAATGATGTATCAACAATATCTTGACCAACCCATGATGAAACATGCTTGAATCGACACTTTGTCTCTTATATCTTTTGGACATTTTATAGAGACTTCTCAACAAATAAAATGGCATATCCAATTCGAAACCAATAAAATGCATGAGTAAACGAATATGGTAGAGGAATACCAATCCATATCGCCCTTCGCATGTCATGAATTGCTTGATAATCAACAACAATCCATGCCACCCAGGTTTAACCAGGGAGATAGAAATAAGTTTTTCACAACAGTTGATTTTTCGGGATGTCATAAACAGGCTCCACGAGAATCCTTCAATTCAGGCATTCTTGAACCATTTTTCACCCTTCAATGGAAGCCCTATTGCTTCTCTCACAAACCCCTCGGTCAAATCTAACTGTATGTCCTTGATTTTTGTTCTGCAAGCATCGAAGGTCTACACGAAGACCTTCGCCACCTGAAGGTTATAGCCTTCAAATTGTTTAAGGAAAACATCCCAACCGTGGTGTTTTAGATCCTCAATCACATCATCATAAAAAAGAAAATCTTGGCATCCATTTGTCTCCAAGCGAATGACAGGTGCCATGACAAATTCAACCAGAATGCAATAGGGTTTTCTTTCGATAGTCTTAGGTTCGTATCGAATGAACAGTAGGAATAAATCTACATGGAGAGTGGGGATGTGAAAATAACATAACTTGCATATTATCATAACTTGAATAGTGGGAGTGAAAACTAGGGGTTTGAGTGCAATCCTTACCATGCCCTATGATGAGGACCAAACACACAGAGTACCAAAACCCAATGCAAGTAATGAATGGCTCATAAATACATTAAGCCAGCAAGGTGAGGTGAGGACACGAGTACAACAGGTGCGCATTCATTTGTATGATTGTTGGTATGAGCATTGATTTCATGACAGGACTATTAAACAAATATCAAAGGCTCTTTACAAATCAAAAACTATCAAACCATTGAAATAATAACTGAATTAACACAAAAATGGGTCGAACAACTAAATATTTATATTTCAATTTCATATGAATGGCTTGTTAAATGATATAACTAAGGAATAAAATCACTAAAACAACAAGCCAAATTTTATGTTTAATTCATGCTTGCAATCATGAATTAAAATAAAACAATCAAAAATCAAAATAGTAAAATTAATGAAATAGGATTTAACCCAAACAATCATCATAAACTTCAGAAAAGTGTTTATAGATGGGGTGATGGTAGCTACAAAAAATGTAACGCCTTTCGATCATGTTTTAAAAAAATAAAAATAAGGTGTGGCTGCCAACAGGACCATGACCATGGGAGAAGAGTAGGGGCTCGTACTAGGGCGGATAACACCTTCATTGAGTAGTGCTTGAAGAATTTTCTCCATTTCATTTTTAGGGGAAAATGGGTGACGATAGAGACAGATATTGGGAGGAAGGCTTCCTGGGACAATGGGAATGGAATGATCATGAACACCTGATGAGTCCCTAGAGAGTGGAAAAAAGCACTTGATGTTTAGAGAGGATGGATTGGAGGTCCTACGGCATAGAGGGTGTCTCAATTGCTTGTATGGAATGGAGTTGGGAAATAATTCCAGAATGACCATTTTTGAGCAGCTTTTCCATGCGATGGGAACTGATAATCTCCAAGGAACTAGAGGTGATGACTTTAAACTTATATTGTTGGCCCTCCTGGTCTAATTGCATGGTTAATTACTTAAAATTCATGAGAATGGGACCCAAAGACCTTAGCCATTATGCATGCAACACAATGTCACAACCGCCCATGTCAATAGAAAACATATGAGATTTCAGGTGGTATTCACCAATTTGGAGACACACATTTTCACAACTCCCTCCACATTTCATGGACTCACCATTGGCAATCATGATTTGAAAATTATTGACGACATGGATATAGCAATTAGTTTCTTGGGCAATGTGGCGATGAATTAAATTATGGGTGCTTCCACTATCAACAAGAATGATGACCTTCCTATGCTTAATGTAACCAATTATATTGAGGGTTTGGGGAGAAGAGACCATTTAGGGAAATGACCGGTTCTACTTTGGGAGGTTCTGAAGGAGAGGTCATGTCAGTGGGTTCAGGTGACACGAACACAAGGGGAGCCTCAACATCCTCTTTTGAAGCATCCTCCGAGATGGCCATAAAAATATTTTGTTCCTTACACTTGTGCCCAAAAAATTATTTGTCATCACAATTATAACAAAGGCCTTTGAGTTGGCGTTCAACCATTTCATCCCTGGTCAATTTTTGTATCTTTAGTGGAGTAGAAGGAGGAGTGGCAGTGAATGATTTAGTGTGAGGAATAAAGGAGGGTTTTTGGTTTTGAGAAGAGACAACCTGTTGTTGGTTTTTGCTTACTTACTATCCTTCCATTCTACTCTAAGTTTATTGACCCATGGTTCATGTCTTTCGGGTTTCCAACAAAGATTCTAAAACTATCGGCCCTCTTGGTAAAACAGAAGGCAACACAACACACAGAGTGCACTGCGCAGTCTCACCTGAGATAGCTTTAAATGGGTGATTGTAAGACTCAGGTGTTTACAGCCTAGGATTGAGTGTGAGATGTAGGAACTACATTCTAAGCCATTTGTATACCTTATGTCTATGACTTACTGTTATCCTCTATGGTATCCTAACCTTCCTATCGCCTTTCCCCAATATCGCAACAACATTCAACAAAGTAAGGAAATAACACACTCATTTGTTCATTAAGCACAATATTTAACTATTGAAAAGATAACAGAGATAAGCATGTATTCATCACATTACATAGGTAATTACCGTGGTTCACCCCTCTTGGGCTACGTCCACAAAGATTTGGCTCTTGGCTCTTTTATCAGGGTAGATCTGCATCTCCAACATCGCACACTTACAATTCCTCACCAAAAACTGGGTAAGATATATACGAGGTGAACTAGATCGCACCAGGCTCCGAAGCCTACACTCTAATCCTCACAATCTACCTCCATTCTCTCCTCTAGATCAATAGCTTACAAGATGATTCATAAAAAACATTACAGGTCGCATTCGCATATGTGTAGTTACAGTAATTCGAACCACAACACCACTAATCTAGAAAATCGGAGCTAATACAAAAATGTCCAACCCCATATGATACCTATGTATCTATATTTATACATTTTGAAATATTTTAGCCATTTACAAAAACCCTTACAAAAACCTTTACAAAAACCCTAACCCTACCATCATTAGGTCTTCCTACACTGCATGCATGCTTTGATTTCTTCCAGTTGCCGCCTCCTTTTTGGATGTGCGGGTGTTGCGTTCCTTGCTAGTTGTTGCTTTCCTCCTGCACGCTCTCTTTCCCACGATTGCTCTTCCAATTGTCATTATTCTACTTCAGCCTGCTGCCAACAGGCTCCCAACACTAACATGTGACTCATCTTGAGTCACCTAATCCTTCTGAGCTTCCTCAATCTCCTTGGTGATCATTTGGACATTCTCCTTGAGCTCTGTTACTTTTTTCAGTACCTGTGTTGTTTTATCCTTGATGGTGTTGACTGTTTGAATGGCCACTTCATTTATCATCAGTTCTGTGCATTCTTCTTGGGTCTGTGCCATCTGTGTTTTCGTTCCTTCTGCCTGTGCGAGTACTTCTGCTACCTGTTCCTGCAGTGGTTCTATTTGCACCTGTCGCTCCCGTTTCTACGTCTACATAGTGATGAGTTCTGCCTGTGTCTTCTTGATCTCTTGCATCCCTTTGATTCTCTCTGGGACTGGTATATTCTTCTACCTCTCCTTGAGTTCTTTGAGAGCTGCATTGATCCTTTCCTCTTCCTTGTCCCAACATTGGACCTGTGGATCCTCCTCCAACCTTGTCCATAGTTGTGATGCTTTATCGAACAGTTCAACTATTGTGTTGACCCGTTGCTCTATATCCTGCAGCTGGATTGTTGCTTCCTTCTTCCTTTTCTCCTTCACTTTTGGTGGAGTCGTCGGTCTAATATGTTGGTGAAGAGTCTCGATCTCCTTCAAATATTGATCAATTGCCTATGCGATGTGGTCGATATTTTTTGTAGCCGGGAGTTCAGTTCCTTGCATAGTCATTGGAAGTTTCCCAAAAAGTTCTTCCATTCTATGTTATATCTCATTCCTGTGCTCCTTCTCCTCCTAAGTTTCAGATTTGGCCTGTGCGCAAACTGTTTCCAGTGATTCCCACTTATTTTTTTCTCGTTGTAGCTCTACTAAGTTCTTATGTGCCCAAGACTACATCTCATGGTAGATTCTAACTTGTAATTGGTATAATACCTTTGATGGCATCCATGTTAAGACTAATTGGATCCGATCCAAATCCTTCAGTGGTGTCTATCCCACAATTTCGTCCATTCGTAGCATGTTAGGCTTTATGTAGATCATGGAATGTGCATGTGGTGTCAGAAGAACTAGATCTTTCTCTTCTACTTCTTCACTTTCTGTGGTCTGTGTGGCCAATGGCTCTATGCCTCTACTGTTATTCATGATCTGGGCTTCCCCAAATTTCTTAAGGAGTTATCCCATTTCTTTCAGTCCCTTCTATATTTTATCCCTGTGATGTGTAGCATGATCGAAGTCCTCTACAAGGAAATCCTGGACCATTATGGAAATCATCTCGTAATCATCCTCCATGATTGTGTATTCTGGTGGTGGTCATTATGCTTTCATTTTCTTACACGCACCCGCTCCCTGTATTGTTGATCTCTTTGTTCCCCTTGGATCCTGTGTGATGGGGTTTGATTCGGTTTCTTGTGCCTCCTCCACTTGTTTTTGATGCCCATTGGTTGGCTAAGTGGTTTCTTCCTTCCCCTTCTAGGTCTTTGGCTACTCTGAGCCATTGTCTTCCTGAGTTGGTTTGGTTTGACTCATTCTTCATCTCTTGGGTACTAGGATTTGTGGAGGCTCTGTTTTCTCCTGCGCAACACCTCCTTCCACTAGTTGTCGCGGTGCCTCTCTGGGTATGGTTGGGATCCTCCATTCATCAGGCCATTCACTGATGATCATGTTGATATCACCTTCAGTGAAGCAGTAGTGCATTTGTAGCCACTATTTATCTAGGTCTTGCTTTGGTTGTATCCACATTTCCTGTCATGTGCCCAAAAGTTGGCGATGTCCGCATATTGCACGACAACCTATGGTTTTATCCTCCATGCTTGGATGATGGCTTCCTATATGTCTCATAAGTATTCTTTGAATATGGTTCCATTATCTTTCCTATGCTTGTTCTGTGGGCTGGATCTTAGTATCTCGTATCTTTCTCCTGTTGGTTTTGGCCTAGTGCAGAAAGTTACATAGTTTGGTTCTCGCCATCCCATGAAAGCTATTGTGGTGATCAACCATGAGTAATGAAATTTCGTACCTACATCCTACACATATTTGTAGTCTATTTGGAATAAGTTCGATAGGTATGGTGCCCAAATCATTGAAGTGCCTTCCATGCACTGGGCTACAATAGCTATGACTCCTTCCGGTACTTCATCTTTACGACATTTCCTTAGCAATTTATGGGATAAGATATTTGCGCCCAATTGTGTTGCAGGATTGTTAATCCGTTTGATTATAATGCCTCTCATTCCCCTTTCAGTGTCGTATTTATTCTTCATCTCCTTGGCCAAGGATTTTTTCTTGGACTTATCGTTCATAATCAGTGTGGGATCCATACCCCGGGTGGGAAGTCCTGTTATCTATGTGATAAGGTCAACAGTTATGGGGACAGGTTTTTCCAGCCATATATCCCCTCCATGCGTAACTGCTAACAGTTTCTTGATGCATCTTATCACATACTGGCCTCTGCCAAAATGTGGTAGCTGCAGTAAGCCTAGGATCCTTGTTTGGTTCAGGCCAACTACGCACTGTCCTCACTCAGTGATTGTGTTGCTGAGTTGGTTCATGACTATTTTCTGCATAAAGACCTATGATGCCAGCTCTAGTTATTTGGTTTCTTTTTCTACGTCGTGGTAGGAATACTTGAGCTTCCTAACATGACCCAGTATCTGTGGGTCTTCCTGTACTCCCTCTGGTATGCGAGGTATTATAATTTCTGTAGCCAGTTTCTTCCGCAGTGAGCTTGGTATCTGAACCTGATCCTCTTGCTGTGTTGGTTGGCTCGAAGTTCCAACAACTTCTTGTTTCTCTTTCACCATCCATGCTACCCAAGCCTTGGCCATTTCCTTAGTTGGCCCAGCCGAAAAAAAATCTGAGATGGGTATTTGTGGAATGTCTAGTTCCACTTCTGCTTCCGGGTTTTGTGTGGTTCTGTTAGCTCCTACAGTTGCTTCAGCATTTGTTGGCTAGCCCTACTGATGGGTTTCTTTTTCCCTGTTTTGAGGTTCCTACACCGCTACTATTGTGTTCTGTTCCATGGTCTCTATTTTTGGTTGCAGAATCTCCTCTAGTATGGGTATGGACTCTCCTGGGAATCCCTTTGGTGATGGGATTTTGTCAATGTCAATGATATCTGGTAGCTTCTGCTCATTTTCTTCCAGTGGTCCTCGTGACCTAGTCTAAACCCTGGTCGCCCTGGCTGTTTGGCCTGGTTCTGTGAGCTTCGTTGGTGCCATAGTGGTAACTTTAGAACATTTTATGGGTTCACAAAGCTTGGATAGCCTCTGTGGTTTCATTCTATTCATTTTATCTATTATTGCTCTCTCCCTATTCTTCTTTTGCAAATAAATTAATTGTTTCTGTGCTCGTGTGTTGTATGGGTTCGTCATGAAGCTTGTTGAGGATGCTTCCTTTCCTAGGGATTTAATGCACCATAAATGTGGGTTCAATGCATCTTTGACGATTTCTTACTTGCCTTTACACTTTATTTTCCATCACCAGTTGGCATGTTTAATGTGATGTCCCCTTGGTCCTTGTCGTGCTTTTAATTCCTCCCTGTTTCGTCCTGTCAGTCGGCTTTTTTTGGCTTTTATTTTTCCCGCTTGTTTCTCTTTTGATGTGACCATTGTCCTTGCCTCTATTCCATTTTTGTTTCTAACTTCCTGTGGCTTTTTTCTTCCTTTGGCACCTTGCGCACTAGTTTTGTTTTGTTTCCTATTTTTTTTTTTTTTTACTACGTGGTTGAGGGGCGACTTTCCTTGTACTACTTCAGTCAGATCCCATTGATCCTTCCTCTAAGCTCTACACCTGCTAAATCCATCAACTAGACATCTCCTCCATCTATGATAGATTTTACTTCCTATGGTCCTAACCAATGCATTCTCAACTTCTCTAGGTGCTGAAATGATTTACTGTCATACATCAATACTAGGTCTCCTTCCTTGAACATTTTGTTCTTGATGTGTCGATCATTCCAAGATTTGTCTCTTTCTTTCTACACTTGTTGGTGGAATCCTGCCAAGACTCGGTCTTCCTCCATGGTCAATAGTTGATTCTGTCTTTTGTGTGATGGCTGCTATGCACAAGCTTGGTACTAAAAATTCTAATGGTACCATTGTTTCTTGTCCATAGACCAATTTAAATGGTGTGTGCTCTCTCAATTGTTTACATGTATTTATGTATTCCCATAGTACTGCTAGTACCTTTAGGTCTCAGTCATCCCTATTAACATTGTAGATCTTCGTCAATGCATTCTCTAGGATTTTGTTGAAGGCTTCCACCGTGCCATTTGCTTGTGGGTAATATGGTGTGCTACTTTGGTGATGAACTTCAAAATCTTCCATCATCACTCGGATGGTTCTATTTATGAAGTGTGTGCCTTGGTCGCTCATCAAAATTCTTGGGCATCCAAATCTAGTGATTACGTGTTCAAATAAGAAGTGTGTTGTTTTCTTTGCGCTGCAATCCTTTATTGGTGTGGCTTCCGCCCATCTTGTTAGATATTCTGTCGTAGTGATAATGCATCTTGCCCCTGACCTTTTGGTTGGTGGGTTAATTGGCCCCACAAAGTCTATTGCCCATTTGTTGAATACTTGTATTGTAATTTGTGGTCATAATGGCATCTCATCCCTTCTGTTGGGCTTGCCTACTCTTTGATAGACATCATATCTTTGGAAGTACTCCTACGAGTCTCTGTGCATTTTTGGCCACTAGAGCCCTGCGAGTAATACTTTCTGCGTGATAGCTCTACCTGCATAGTGTCCTCCTGCTATTCCCTCATGGGCTTCTACTAAAACTCTGTTTCTTTCATGTTCTAACACATATCTTCGCAGAATGCTATCTGGACCCATTTTTTTTATAACCCTAATTTGCACCAGACATGCTTACCTGGCATCAGGCCATCTTAGATTCCTTCTTTTCCAAAACACCATTGAACAACTCTTCTTAAAATTCCCTTTATAAAGGCCCATGCACCCTGCTCCATTACTGCACATGTGTAGATGCTAGCTGCCTCAATACAACCCGCGTGTATCTACAAAATCACGAAAAAAGGAAAGTTGTTGACGGAACACACAGCTTTGGGTAAGTCAACTAAACCTTTTATCCATTCATGGCTAGTAATTTGACCAAATACCTAGCTCCTTCTAGCCTATAAAAGAAGGGGTAGGGGTCTGTTGACGGGCGAAATAGTCCATCCGTCAACTGGGAGAGTGGAACCGGTCTAGGGTTGTCTAAATAACCCAAGCCGTTTGGTATGGACCACCCTGACGAGTTTAACGGCTCCGTTG